>OU342746.1:31869706-31951914 GCA_910589775.1 Avena eriantha | reverse complement strand
AACATGCAATGAATCTGGTGGTGGTTTAGGAAAAGAAGACACATGCAATAATTCTGGTGGTGGTTTAGGAAAGGAACACAAATGCAATGACTCTAATGGTGGTTCAGGAAAAGAACACACATGTTATGACTCTAGTGGTGGTTTAAGAATGGAATACACAATGAATGACACTGGTGGATCCATCTGGTATAGGGAAAGAAGACACATGCAATGACTCTAGTGGTGGTTTTGGAAAGGAACACATATGCAATGACTTAGGTGGTGTTTTAGGAAAGGAACACACATCCAATAACTAGGGTGGTGGTTTCAGAAAGGAACACATGTGAAATGACTCTGGTGGGGGTTTAGGAAAAGAAGAGACATGCAATGACTCTGGTGGTGGATTAGGAAAGGAAGACACATGCAATGACTCTGGTGGTGGTTTAGGAAAATAAGACACATGCAATGACTCTGGTGGTGGTTCAACAGAGGAACACACATGCAATGACTCTGGTGGTGGTTTAGGAAAAGAAGACACATGCAATGACTCTGGTGGTGGTTTAGGAAAGGAAGACACATGCAATGACTCTGGTGGTGGTTTAGGAAAGGAAGAGACATGCAATGACTCTGGTGGTGGTTTAGGAAAATAAGACACATGCAATGACTCTGGTGGTGGTTTAGGGTAGGAAGACACATGAAATAATTCTGGTGGTGGTTTAGGAAAGGAAAACACATGCAACGAATCTAGTGGTGGTTTAGGAAAAGAACATACATGTAATGACTGTGGTGGTGGTTTAAGATGGGAACACACATGCAATGACACTAGTGGATCCATGTGGTTTAGGGAAAGAACACACTTGCAATGACTCTGGTGGTGTTTAGGAAAGGAACACACATGCAATGACTCTGGTGGTGGTTTAGGAAAAGAAGACACATGCAATGACTCTGCTGGTGGTTTAGGAAAGGAACACACATGCAATGACTCTGGTGGTGGTTTAGGAAAGGAAGACACGTGCAATGACTCTAGTGGTGTTTTAGAAAAGGAACACACATGCAATGACTCTAGTGGTGGTTTAGAAAAATAACACACATGCAATGCTTCTAGTGGTGGTTTAGAAAAAAAAATACACATGCAATGACTTATGTGGTGGTTTAAGAAAGGAACACACATGCAATGACACTAGTGGTTTAAGAAAGGAAGACACATGTAATGACTCTGGTGGTGGTTTATGAAAAGAAGGCACATCCAATGATTCTAGTGGTGGTTTAGGAAAAGAACACACATGCAATGACTCTAGTGGTGGTGCAGGAAAAGAATACACATGCAATGACTCTGGTGGCAGTTTAAGAAAGGAACACATTTTTAATGACAGTGGTGGTGTTTTAGGAAAGGAAGACACATGCAATGACTCTGGTGGTGGTTTAGGAAAAGAACACACATGCAATGATTCTGGTGGTGGTTTAGGAAAGGAAGACAAAGGCAATGACTCTAATGGTGGTTCAGGAAAAGAACAGACATGCAATGACTCTAGTGGTGGTTTAAGGAAGGAACACACATGCAATGACACTGGTGGATACATGTGGTATAGGGAAAGAAGACACATGCAATGACTCTAGTGGTGGTTTTGGAAAGGAAGACACATGCAATGAATCTGGTGGTGGTTTAGGAAAAGAAGACACATGCAATAATTCTGGTGGTGGTTTAGGAAAGGAACACAAATGCAATGACTCTAATGGTGGTTCAGGAAAAGAACACACATGTTATGACTCTAGTGGTGGTTTAAGAATGGAATACACAATGAATGACACTGGTGGATCCATGTGGTATAGGGAAAGAAGACACATGCAATGACTCTAGTGGTGGTTTTGGAAAGGAACACACATGCAATGACTCAGGTGGTGTTTTAGGAAAGGAACACACATCCAATAACTAGGGTGGTGGTTTCAGAAAGGAACACATGTGCAATGACTCTGGTGGCGGTTTAGGAAAAGAAGAGACATGCAATGACTCTGGTGGTGGTTTAGGAAAGGAAGACACATGCAATGACTCTGGTGGTGGTTTAGGAAAATAAGACACATGCAATGACTCTGGTGGTGGTTCAACAAAGGAACACACATGCAATGACTCTGGTGGTGGTTTAGGAAAAGAAGACACATGCAATGACTCTGGTGGTGGTTTAGGAAAGGAAGACACATGCAATGACTCTGGTGGTGGTTTAGGAAAGGAAGAGACATGCAATGACTCTGGTGGTGGTTTACGAAAAAAAGACACATGCAATGACCCTGGTGGTGGTTTAGGGTAGGAAGACACATGAAATAATTCTGGTGGTGGTTTAGGAAAGGAAAACACATGCAACGAATCTAGTGGTGGTTTAGGAAAAGAACATACATGTAATGACTCTGGTGGTGGTTTAAGATGGGAACACACATGCAATGACACTAGTGGATCCATGTGGTTTAGGGAAAGAACACACTTGCAATGACTCTGGTGGTGTTTAGGAAAGGAACACACATGCAATGACTCTGGTGGTGGTTTAGGAAAAGAAGACACATGCAATGACTCTGCTGGTGGTTTAGGAAAGGAACACACATGCAATGACTCTGGTGGTGGTTTAGGAATGGAAGACACGTGCAATGACTATGGTGGTGGTTTAGGAAAGGAAGACACGTGCAATGACTCTAGTGGTGGTTTAGAAAAGGAACACACATGCAATGACTCTAGTGGTGGTTTAGAAAAAGAACACACATGCAATGCTTCTAGTGGTGGTTTAGAAAAAAAAAATACACATGCAATGACTTATGTGGTGGTTTAAGAAAGGAACACACATGCAATGACACTAGTGGTTTCAGAAAGGAAGACACATGTAATGACTCTGGTGGTGGTTTATGAAAAGAACGCACATCCAATGATTCTAGTGGTGGTTTAGGAAAAGAACACACATGCAATGACTCTAGTGGTGGTGCAGGAAAAGAATACACATGGAATGACTCTGGTGGCAGTTTAAGAAAGGAACACATTTTTAATGACAGTGGTGGTGGTTTAGGAAAGGAAGACACATGCAATGACTCTGGTGGTGGTTTAGGAAAAGAACACACATGCAATGGTTCTGGTGGTGGTTTAGGAAAGGAAGACAAATGCAATGCCTCTAATGGTGGTTCAGGAAAAGAACACACATGCAATGACTCTAGTGGTGGTTTAAGGAAGGAACACACATGCAATGACACTGGTGGATACATGTGGTATAGGGAAAGAAGACACATGCAATGACTCTAGTGGTGGTTTTGGAAAGGAAGACACATGCAATGAATCTGGTGGTGGTTTAGGAAAAGAAGACACACGCAATAATTCTGGTGGTGGTTTAGGAAAGGAACACAAATGCAATGACTCTAATGGTGGTTCAGGAAAAGAACACACATGTTATGACTCTAGTGGTGGTTTAAGAAAGGAATACACAATGAATGACACTGGTGGATCCATGTGGTATAGGGAAAGAAGACACATGCAATGACTCTAGTGGTGGTTTTGGAAAGGAACACACATGCAATGACTCAGGTGGTGTTTTAGGAAAGGAACACACATCCAATAACTAGGGTGGTGGTTTCAGAAAGGAACACATGTGCAATGACTCTGGTGGCGGTTTAGGAAAAGAAGAGACATGCAATGACTCTGGTGGTGGTTTAGGAAAGGAAGACACATGCAAGGACTCTGGTGGTGGTTTAGGAAAGGAAGAGACATACAATGACTCTGGTGGTGGTTCAACAAAGCAACACACATGCAATGACTCTGGTGGTGGTTTAGGAAAAGAAGACACATGCAATGACTCTGGTGGTGGTTTAGGGTAAGAAGACACATGAAATAATTCTGGTGGTGGTTTAGGACACATGCAATGAATCTTGTGGTGGTTTAGGAAAAGAACATACATGTAATGACTCTGGTGGTGGTTTAAGATAGGAACACACATGCAATGACACTAGTGGATCCATGTGGTTTAGGGAAAGCAGACACTTGCAATGACTCTGGTGGTGTTTAGGAAAGGAACGCACATGCAATGACTCTGGTGGTGGTTTAGGAAAAGAAGACACATGCAATGACTCTGCTGGTGGTTTAGGAAAGGAACACACATGCAATGACTCTGGTGGTGGTTTAGGAAAGGAACACAAATGCAATGACTCTGTTGGTGGTTTAGGAACGGAAGACACGTGCAATGGCTATGGTGGTGGTTTAGGAAAACAAGACACATGCAATGACTCATGTGGTGGTTTAGAAAAGGAAGACACATGCAATGCTTCTAGTGGTGGTTTAGAAAAAAATACACATGCAATGACTTATGTGGTGGTTTAAGAAAGGAACACACATGCAATGACACTAGTGGTTTCAGAAAGGAAGACACATGTAATGACTCTGGTGGTGCTTTATGAAAAGAAGGCACATGCAATGATTCTAATGGTGGTTTAGGAAAATAACACACATGCAATGACTCTAGTGGTGGTGCAGGAAAAGAATACACATGCAATGACTCTGGTGGCGGTTTAAGAAAGGAACACATTTTCAATGACAGTGGTGGTGGTTTAGGAAAGGAAGACACATGCAATGACTCTGGTGGTGGTTTAGGAAAAGAAGACACATGCAATGATTCTGGTGGTGGTTTAGGAAAGGAAGACAAATGCAATGACTCTAATGGTGGTTCAGGAAAAGAACACACATGCAATGACTCTAGTGGTGGTTTAAGGAAGGAACACACATGCAATGACACTGGTGGATACATGTGGTATAGGGAAAGAAGACACATGCAATGACTCTAGTGGTGGTTTTGGAAAGGAACACACATGCAATGACTCAGGTGGTGTTTTAGGAAAGGAACACACAACCAATGACTATGGTGGTGGTTTAAGAAATGAACACACATGCGATGACTCTGGTGGCGGTTTAGGAAAAGAAAACACATGCAATCACTCTGGTGGTGGTTTAGGAAAGGAAGACACATGCAATGACTCTCGTGGTGGTTTAGGAAAGGAAGACACATGCAATGACTCTGGTGGTGGTTTAAGAAAGGAACACACATGTAATGAATCTGGTTGTGGTTTAGGAAAAGAAGACACATGCAATGACTCTGGTGGTGTTTTAGGAAAGGAACACACATGCAATGACTCTGGTGCTGGTTTAGGAAAGGAACACACATGCAATGACTCTGGTGGTGGTTTAGGAATGGAAGACACGTGCAATGACTATGGTGGTGGTTTAGGAAAAGAAGACACATGCAATGACTCTAGTGGTGGTTTAGAAAAGGAACACACATGCAATGACTCTAGTGGTGGTTTAGAAAAAGAACACACATGCAATGACTCTGGTGGTGGTTTAAGAAAGGAACACACATGCAATGACACTGGTGGTTTAGGAAAGGAAGACACATGCAATGACTCTGGTGGTGGTTTACGAAAAGAAGGCACATGCAATGATTCTGGTGGTGGTTTAGGAAAGGAACACACATGCAATGACTCTAGTAGTTGTTCAGGAAAAGAACACACATGCAATGACTCGGGTGGTGGTTTAAGAAAGGAACACACATGCAATGACACTTGTGGTGGTTTATTAAAGGAAGACACATGCAATGACTCTGGTGGTGGTTTAGGAAAGGAACACACATGCAATGACTCTAGTGGTAGTTTAGAAAAAGAACACACATGCAATGACTCTGCTGGTGATTTAAGAAAGGAACACACATGGAATGACATAGATGGTGGTTTAGGAAAGGAAGACACATGCAATGACTCTGGTGGTGGTTTAAGAAAAGAAGACACATGCAATGATTCTGGTGGTGGTTTAGGAAAGGAACACACATGCAATGTCTCTAGTGGTGGTTCAGGAAATGAACATACATGCAACGCTCTGGTGGTTTTTAAAGAAAGGAACTCACATACAATGACACTAGTGGATCCATGTGGTTTAGGAAAACAAAACACATGCAATGACTCTGGTGGTGGTTTTAGAAAGGAACACACATGCAATGAGTGTGGTGTTTTTTTAGGAAAGGAAGACACATGCAATGACTCTAGTGATGGTTTAGTAAAAGAAAACACATCCAATGACTCTGGTGGTGGTTTAGGAAAGGAACACACATACAATGACAGTGGTGGTGGTTTAGGAAAGGAAGACACATGCAATGATTCTGGTGGTGGTTTAGGAAAGGAACACAAATGCAATGACTCTAATGGTGGTTTAGGAAAAGAACACACATGAAATGACTCTAGTGGTGGTTTAAGAAAGGAACACACATGCAATGACACTGGTGGATCCATGTGGTATAGGGAAAGAAGACACATGCAATGACTCTGGTGGTGGTTCAAGAAAGGAACAAACATGAAATGACTCTGGTGGTGGTTTAGGAAAAGAAGACACATGCAATGACTCTGGTGGTGGTTTAGGGAAAGGAACACACATGCAATGACTCTGGTGGTGGTTTAGGAAAGGAACACACATGCAATGACTCTGGTGGTGGTTTAGGAATGGAAGACACGTGCAATGACTATGGTGGTGGTTTAGGAAAAGAAGACACATGCAATGACTCTAGTGGTGGTTTAGAAATGGAACACACATGCAATGAGTCTAGTGGTGGTTTAGAAAAAGAACACACATGCAATGACTCTAGTGGTGGTTTAAGAAAGGAACACACATGCAATGACACTGGTGATTTAGGAAAGGAAGACACATGCAATGACTTTGGTGGTGGTTTAGGAAAAGAAGGCACATGCAATGATTCTGGTGGTGGTTTAGGAAAGGAACACACATGCAATGACTCTAGTGGTTGTTCAGGAAAAGAACACACATGCAATGACTCGGGTGGTGTTTTAATAAAGCAGCACACATGCAATGACACTGGTGGTTTAGGAAAGGAAGACACATGCAATGACTCTGGTGGTGGTTTAGGAAAAGAACACACATGCAATGACTCTAGTGGTAGTTTAGAAAAAGAACACACATGCAATGACTATGGTGGTGGTTTAAGAAAGGAACACACATGCAATGACACTGGTGGTGGTTTAGCAAAGCAAGACACATGCAATGACTCTGGTGGTGGTTTAGGAAAAGAAGACACATGCAATGATTCTGGTGGTGGTTTAGGAAAGGAACACACATGCAATGACTCTTGTGGTGGTTCAGGAAAAGAACACGCATGCAATGACTCTGGTGGTTTTTTAAGAAAAAAACACACATGCAATGACACTTGTGGATCCATGTGGTTTAGGAAAAGAAGACACATGCAATGACTCTGGTGGTGGTTTAGGAAAGGAACACACATGAAATGACTCTGGTGGTGATTTAGGAAAGGAACACACATGCAATGACACTGGTGGATCCAAGTGGTTTAGGAAAAGAAGGCACATGAAATCACTCTAGTGGTGGTTTTGGAAAGGAACACACATGCACTAACTCTAGGGGTGGTTTAGGAAATGAGGACACATGCAATTACTATGGTGGTGGTTTAGAAAAAGAAGACACATGCAATCACTCTAGTGGTGGTTTAGGAAAGGAACACACATTCCATGACTCACGTGGTGTTTTAGGAAATGAACACACATCCGATGGCTATGGTGGTGGTTTCAGAAAGGAACACACATGCAATGACTCTGGTGGCGGTTTAGGAAAAAAAGTACATGCAATGACTCTGGTGGTGGTTTAGGAAAGGAAGATACATGCAATGACTCTGGTGGTGGTTTAGGAAAGGAAGAGACATACAATGAATATGGTTGTGGTTTAAGAAAGGAACACGCATGCAATGACTTTGGTGGTGGTGTAGGAAAAGAAGACACGTGCAATGACTCTGGTGCTGGTTTAGGAAAGAAACACACATGCAATGACTCTGGTGGTGGTTTAGGAAAGGAACACAAATGCAATGACTCTGGTGGTGGTTTAGGAATGGAAGACACATGCAATGACTATGGTGGTGGTTTAGGAAAAGAAGACACATGCAATGACTCATGTGGTGGTTTAGAAAAGGAACACACATGCAATGACTCTAGTGGTGGTTTAGAAAAAGAATACACATGCAATGACTCTGTTCATGGTTTAAGAAAGGAACACAGATGCAATGACACTGGTGGTTTCGGAAAGGAAGACACATGCAATGACTCTGGTGGTGGTTGTCAACACCCGGATTTTTAATCCTAGATGTCCGTTATGCCATACCTCGCAATCCCAGGATTACCATTTTTGCGAGACATAACGGATTGGATATCACTGTACATCATCCATTACAAACCATACATAAGGTCTTACACAAATAAGGATCTCATGATCCAGTCTTAATACAACAAGAAGCAGAAATAAAAGATAAGCGTAGCGGTGGGGTCCATCTTCAGGGGCACAGGCAATGCTAACAAAGGCAGATAGTCCTAGTTATCATCGCCATCCTGCTGGCCATCATCTTGATAATCTCCTTCATAGTCTGGCCATGAGAATAGCCAGGGACAACAGCCATGAGTACTCTTTAAGTACTCGCAAACTACCACTAACAAGTAATATAGTTCTAAGTTAAAGTACTAAATCTAAGTTTAACTATAAAGTTAAGTTTGAAACCTAAGCTGAGTTCAGAAGCAAAGAAGGATAAAGTAAAGTTCTAGAATCACTTAAGTTGGGAAGCTATTGTCATAAACACAACCCTGTCGTGGTCAAGTCAAAATTCATCATTCATTTCATAAGTTGTTTGGAATACATTTGACAACGAAACAGTATGGCCATTCCAACTGTCCATAACCGCGAACGCGGCTATTTGAATAGTTTGACACTCTGCAGGGGTGGTACACTTTCACCACAAGATTCGATACATCTGTCAGGGATAACCCTGAATCATCATACTTTGTATGCAGATAATCAAACATAACCTTCCCTTTACACACCCTAGTATAAGCACCTCTCCTATGAGCTTGACCTCCCAACCATGACCATCAGTCATCTTGGCCACTTCATAGGTGGACAACATTGAGAGGTAGCCTCAGCTCAAACCTCTCCCGCGAGGGAACTAATACTAATGCATATAAATTTCCAGCTAAGCCTTACCCAATTCAGGTAGTGTGGTTGTACGGTAAATTTGGCATGGTATCGCATCCGAATCCAACCATCAGTTTTATAAAAGGGTTAAGGCTCATGCCTCAACAGTTTCACCATCATAAACCATTTGTGTTTCTCAACACCTGTCAAAACATCTCAATAGAATGACTCATCATTCCAAGGTTTTCATAATTCATTTTCACCAAGTGTTCCCATCTAAGGTGACTCAAGTTTTTGATCTACCCTAAACCCTAAACTACTAAGTTAAGAGTGTTCACTAAGGTGGAAAAGATGGGTTCAATCTCATGCCATGGAATGACATCTAAAGGGTTCTAAATAGGTCAAGTTTTTTACTCTTTATGCTACCTTCTTAACAAGTAAAGAACTTTGTGTAAACTAAGGGAGGTAAAACTTGTAAATAAGACTTGGGGTAACTAATAGTCAAAGTGGTATGACTCAAGCCCACCTGTAGCATCTTGGATCAAGTTAACTAGCTTAATTCTAGTTTACTACAATAGATTTCCTTGGTTGGTGCAGTGGTTGAAGTTTTCTTCTTCTTCTTCTTGGTAGAACTCCTCCTCCTCGAAAGCTTGGTCGGTACTGTCGTCTATAAATACATACATAGTACACAATCATCAAACAATACTTAACTAGTCTAATTAGCACTCTAAGGTATACATTTGATGATCTATTATCATCTCAAGCATCACAAGTTTAGTTTACTAGTTTTATTCTTTTCAATTTAGAAAAGTAATTTCTACTCATTGAAAAATTAACGAAAGTTTAATATTCACCACCTAAAATATGGGATCATGTGGACACATGTCATCACCACATATTCTAACATGTGGGAATGGGATTTAAATGTTGGATCAATATTACTTTGGTTTAAGTTCATTATTTAATGATTTAAAGTGACTAGAAATGCCTATATAGCATTATTTTGGTACTAGTCCAAAGTTACTGTATGTAAACCTTAATATTATTACGTATTCAGATAGATATGATGAAATGTGAATTTTGAGAGTTGGAATCAACTTAAAACCTATCTTGGTTGATTTTATAAAAATGTTGCAAGTTGCAAATGCTTCTGTTTTATTATTTTTACTAGGAGAGATCTATAACTCTAATTGAATTAAATCCAACGGTCTTGGATAGATAATTTCAATACCTTTCAGGAAAAATTAGTTTCATGCAATTTGGATATGTAAATCTCTCTGAATTGATTTTCAAGCTCATAGACAGAACTAAGTTTAAACTAAAAAGGAAAATCCTAATTCAAACTAACTGGGTCGCGCGGGAAACTCTAACGAGCCGGCCTAGTGTCACTCCGCGACACGGGGCTCAACTCACAGGGGGTCCACTAGTCAGCGACTCATAACGCGCGAAGCGGTACAGGGCGATGTGGGCCATTAGATTAGAACGGGGATTTACGGCTGGGGATCATCGTCGACGACGAACAGGTCGCCGGCGAGCTCAGGGATGGTCGAGGCAGCTCCGGGGATGGTCGTAATCAGCGACTCCCTTCTCCTCGAGAGGCAGCCTACTCCGGTGCAATTCCAGTGAGATGCTTCTCCCCTTGCTCCGGCTAGTGGTGGGGGACGGTCAGTGAGGTGAGGGAAGTGGAGTGGTGTGCTTCAACTAGCTAGGGGTGGCCTCCTTTTATAGGCTCGACGGCGAGACCGAGAGGGATGGGCAGGCGACGGTGGCGACATGGCTATGGTGGATAGCGGCATGGCTGAGGGTGGCGATCGACAGGCGTCCTGGTGGTGCTCTAGGAAGTGAATGCGGGCATAGGGGCGGTGGTATGCGGTCGGGGCAAGCTGGCGCTTTGAGCGGCATAGGCGGCGGTGTCCGCGACGAGTGGTGGCTGTGGTGCGTTTGGCGGCGAACGGGCGTGTCCGTCATGTTCCCTGGGTCGTGGCGGAGCGGTAGGCGCGGGTTGCGGTCAAGCGGCGGCTTGTGCACGCGTGTCGGGTGCGACGCTCTGGCGCATGCTCGGCATGGTGCGGTGGCACTGGGCATGGGCTCTCCTCGGTGGTCCACTGCTGGGCTTGGCTCGGGCAGGGGACAAAGTGTGGCGGTGAGGGCCTGGCTACCTCCTAGACATGGCGAGAGAGAGGGAGGTGGTCTGCTGGGCGAGTGCATGGTCGGCCGGCTAGGGGTGGCTCGGTATGGCATGGCCTTGCCAATAGGGGTGTAGGGGATGGGTGCTAATGGCATGGTTAGACCCTGGGGGGACAAAGGGATTAAATGAAGATCATTTGGGGGCAAAACCCTGTTCCAAACAGTGAGCTAGGATTAGGGTGTAAATCATGCCTACCAAGTGTTTGATGAAATGGCCGCATGAAATAAACTTTTGAATTTTGAAAAGATGGTTGGTGGGTTTGCTAGGACTAAGCTTGAGACTCTGTGGGTGCTTGGGTTTTGAAAATTGAGCTTGTTTGAGTGGTTTTTGAAATAGTGGGATCTTCCCATAGGAAATAGATTCAATTTTAAACTGTCATTTAAAATTAGCATTTGAAAGATTTTTGCAGATCACAAAGTGGGCATTGGTACCTCATTATGTGTACTATCAAGGGGTGTAAAGATCCACACATGTTTCTGTTAAGTTTTGAAAACTAGGAATAACCAAAGTAGGCATGAGAGTTAATTTGGCCAAAATGACCATTCACTTCAAATATTCATTTTGAGTTATTTTTCTGTGGGAAAAGTTTGGGAATGACTTAGATGATGTTTATTTCACCTAAATTTTTTTTACAAGTAATGGATCACAAAACCATGGCAACTCAAATAAATTCCTAAATTAAATGCACATACACATGAATGCTTTCATTTTTACTTTGGAAAAGTTTTTGTTAACCCTAATTTTGATGATTTAGATCTTTATAAGCTTGGATTAAAGTTTTGGGATGTTACAAACCTCCCCCCTAAAAAAAAATCTCGTCCCGAGATTTACAAAGAAAACTAGGAACTAAAGAGATCTAGGAACTCTGTCCTAATGTACTCTTCGCGCTCCCAAGTGGCTTCTTCTTCGGTATGGTTGATCCACTAAATCTTGAGAAACTTGATGCTCCTGGTCCTGGTGGTTCTGTAGGCTTCTTCTAAGATACAGATGGGTACTTCTCTATAGGTTAGGTCATTGTTGATTTCTACACCTCTGTGATCGATGTTCTTGAAAACTTCAGTCTTCTCGGGCACTTCCACACATTTGCGAAGTAACGAGATATGGAACACATTGTGGATGGCTGACATCTCTTCAGGCAGTTCTGGTTGATACGATACTTCTCCTCGACGGTTCCGAATCTTGAAGGGCCCGATATATCTGGGGCTAACTTTCCTTTCAGACTAAAGCGTTGAGTTCCTTTCAATGGTGAAACTTTGAGATACACAAAATCTCCAACATTGAAAGTCAGGTCTCTCCTTCTTTTGTCAGCATAATTCTTCTGTCTGGATTGGGCGGTCTTTAGGTGCTCACGGACTTTGTGAACTTTCTCTTCTGCTTCTTTGAGAATGTTGGGTCCAAAGATCTGACTCTCTCCTACTTGCGACCAATTCAAAGGGGTACGATACTTTCTTCCATATAGGAATTCAAAGGGTGCTATCTGCAAACTAGCCTGATAACTGTTGTTTTATGAGAATTCTGCGAAAGGCAGGCAGTCTTCCCATTTTGATCCGAATTCCAACACACAAGCTCTAAGCATATCCTCTAGGATCTGGTTGACTCTCTCAGTCTGTCCATCAGTTTGCGGGTGATAAGCGGTACTGAAGTTCAACTTGGTTCCTAATCCTTCCTGAACTTCCTACCAAAATCTCGAGGTAAACTGAGTTCCTCGATCTGATACTATGGTCTTGGGGGTTCCATGCAGACTAACAATCCTAGCAATATACAGCTCTGCTAGCTTCGCACTCTCGTAGGTAGTCTTGACAGGTATAAAGTGGGCTACCGTGGACAGTCTATCAACTATGACCCAGATTGAGTCATTTCCCCTACTAGAAGTAGGGAAACCAGTGATAAAGTCCATTCCGACGGAATCCCATTTCCATTCCGGAATCTGCAATGGTTGCAACAGTCCTGCAGGTCTCTGATGCTCTACTTTGACTCTTTGACAAATGTCACATTTGGCGATGTAGCTTCCGATATCTCTCTTCATCTTGTGCCACCAAAATTGCTCCTTCAAATCCTGATACATCTTCGTTCCTCCTGGGTGGAAAGAATAAAGACTATCATGAGCTTCCTTCATGATAAATTGCTTCATCTCGGAATCTGCTGGCACACAGATACGTCCTTTGTACCATAGTACTCCTTCTTCATCTTCAGTGAATCCAGGTACCTTTCCTGTACCAATACGACGTTTGATTCCGTCGATACTTTCATTCCCCTTCTGGGCTTCCTTGATTTTTCTAATCAAAGTGGGTTGAAGTTCAATGCTAGCTAAGAATCCTTTGCTAACTAATTCAGTCCTGAACTGCTCCAACTCTTCATACAAAATTGGTTGCTTCTCCTTGATCATGGTGTTTAGCCTAGACGACAATCTTCTAAGAGCATCCGCTACCACATTGGCTTTGCCGGGGTGATAGTGAATGTCAAGGTCATAATCCTTGATTAACTCTATCCATCTCCTTTGCCTCATATTCAGCTCTTTCTGAGTGAAAATATATTTCAAGCTCTTATGATCTAAGTAAATCTCACAGCGATTACCCATCAGGTAATGACGCCATGTCTTCAACGCTAAAACCATAGCTGCTAGCTCAAGATCATGGGTCGGATAGTTCTGCTCATGCTGCTTCAGTTGTCGAGACAGATATGCGATGACTTAGCCTTCTTGCATCAACACACATGTGAGACCAATCTTGGATGCATCACAATACACATCAAATGGCTTCTTGATATCTGGCATGATTAATATTGGAGTTGATATCAATCTCTTCTTCAGCTCCTGAAAACTGGCTTCACACTTGTCTGTCCTTTCAAACTTCTTATCCTTCTATAACAATTGGGTAATTGGTCGGGCTATGCTCGAGAATCCTTCTACGAACTTGTGGTAATATCGCGCTAATCCGAGAAATGCACGGACTTGGGTTTGAGTGGTTGGGGCTTCCCATTCTTCGACATCTTTGATCTTGGCGGGATCAACAGAGACTCCTCCGGCAGACATAATATGTCCTAGGAATCCTACTTCTTTCAGCCAAAACTCAGACATGCTGAACTTGGCATATAACTGATGCTCTCTCAGGGTTTCTAGGATAACTCTCAGATGTTGCTCATGCTCTTCTTCTGACTTGGAGTAGACAAGGATGTCGTCGATAAACACAACTACAAACTTATCTAGGAATTCATAAAGATCTTATTCATGAGATTCATGAAATAAGCAGGGGCATTGGTTAATCCTAAAGACATAACCGTATACTCGTATAAACCATAGCGAGTAGTAAAGGCGGTCTTCGGAATATCCGTTGCACGAATCTTAAGTTGGTGATAACCAGTCCTAAGATCAATCTTTGAGAATACCTGGGCTCCAGTCAACTGATCAAATAGGTCCTCTATCTTTGGCAAGGGGTACTTGTTCTTGATGGTGACATCATTCAACTTTTTGTAATCTGTGCACAGACGGTTCCCTCCATCTTTCTTGTCGACGAATAACACTGGTGATCTCCATGGTGATGCGCTTGGTTGAATCAAGCCTTTCTCTAACATGGCATCCAACTGCTTCTTCAGTTCCACTAACTCTGAGGGGTTCATGCTATAGGGTCTTTGGTCTATGGGTCCGGTTCCGGGGATTAGTTCGATGATGAACTCACTATCCCTATCCAGGGGCATACCTGGCAATTCATCTAGGAATACACTAGGGTATTCACAGACTACTCTGACTTGGTCAATGGTGGGCAGGGCTACACTCTTGTTGCACTTGAATTGACGGGGTAAGGTTTCAGATATGCTCTATTGTTACTCTAGAACTACTGGTCATGGTGATGGCTTTCTTAGCACAGTCTATCAGTCCTTTATGCCTTGACATCCAGTCCATACCTAGTACTACTTCCAATCCTTTGGTTCCAATTACAATTAGGTTGGCATGAAAATCTATCCCATGTATTCTGATAGGCACAACTTTGCAAATTTTTCTAGCTTTGGTTGTTGAACAGGGGATTTGAACTATAATGACATGCTTTAGGTTGGTTGGGTGAATCTTACTAGTGCATGCAAATTCAATGCGATGCTCCCGAATCAAACAATACTCTTGCTAAAACTGAGTTGACAGAAAACATACCCAACACTACATCTGGCGCTTCCTGGGCTTCTTCTGCGTTCATGTGGAAGAGACGACCATTGCGGTTGTGCGGGTTACCTGGGGCAAATCTTCTTCCTGGTTGAACACGACGCTGCTACTGAGCTGGGGCATTCACATTGGCATTGGCTGCAGTCTTCTTGGGACACTCATTGTAGTAGTGACCCTTCACTCCACACTCGAAACAAGTGATCTGGGACTTGTCCTTGACTGCATTAGGTACATCAGTGCTGCTAGTTCTGGGTGCAGTGTTGTTGTTGTTGTTGTGGTTGGTGTTGCTGTTGTTCTTGGGAGGTGCACGGTTGAAATTGTTGGCATTGCCGGAGTTGTGATTCTTTCCTCTGGGCTTCCCATTGCCTCCGCTACGGTTGGGGTAGCTTAAGCGAGACGTTGGGGGTCGGTTGTTCCTTGGTGCCTATCCCAATGAAGGGTTGGGACGGTACTTCTGGTGACTGCTGGATCCTGACTACTGCATCATACGACGCTTGCAGTTGTCGTTGGCCTGGTTGATCTTCCCTTCCATCTGAATGCCAGAGTTGAATAGCTCTTCGAGATCCTCGAAACGGATGTTGACGAGGACAGTCTGCATTTCATCATGCAGTCCGTTCAAGAATCTATCTTTCTTCTTGGCCTCCATGTTGATCTCATCAGGTGCATATCTGGCAAGTGACAGGAATCTATCACGGTACTCCACCACATTCATTCTTCCCTGCTTCAATTCGCGGAACTCATCTCTCATTCTGTTGACTAGACCTTGCGGCACGTGGGTGCGGCTGAACTTGACTTTGAATGCTTCCGATGTCATCACTTGACCATGGTTCATATTGCGGATACTATTCGACCAAGCTCTTGCATCTCCTTCCAGATAGTGGGTGGCGAAGAGAACTTTCTCATTTTCATCAACATTGGCAACTTCTAAGTTGTTTTCCATGGTCTGCAACCAGTCATCAGCATCTAGTGGGTTTTCAGATTGACTAAAAATTGGGGGATTGGTATTCTGAAAATTCTTCAGTTTGGATCCTTGATGATCCTGATTTCCATGACCCTGGTTGTTGAGAGACATCTGGGCGATCTGCTGCAATGTTGCTAAGTTGGATTGGCATTCTGCCCTGCTTGCTTCACGGTCTGTGATGAGATTCTGCAAGATCTGCAGCATTGGGTCTTGCGACAAGCTACTCCCTCCTTGGTTTCCATGAGTCATCTGAGGATTGAGATGGATATAGGGGTAAGAGGGAAATTCTAAGGTTCATGGTTTTGGGTTTTCAAAGCTAAAACTTTGAGTTAGACTCAGGTTTTTCAACTAACATCATTTTCATTCATGCAAACAAGCACACGATACAAACACACACCACAACAATCAAAGGGAACACATATGGTTTGAAGAACCATTCTGCAAGATACGATACAGTGAGACTGATACATCTCATGCTACGATAGTGCTCTAGTGCATCTACTCATCGTCGATGAGGTCGGAGTCCTCATCATTGGTGTAGAACTCCACGACATCCTCCTCCAAAAAGTCATCATCACTGCTGAGGTAAGAATCCATGTCTCTCTGGATGTCTTCACCCTCATCTTCTTCCTCCTTTGCGGCAAGCTGAGCTTCCTGCTCCTTGATGGTCTTCTCGAGGTCGGCCACCTTCTTGTGAAGACGGGCAATAGTGTGATCCTTCTTTGCACGCTGGCGGCGGAGAGACTGGCAATCTTGGACGAGCAGTGCAAAAGTCTGGGCCTTCTGGTCGGCAATGGCACGGTTCTAGTTGGCTAACTCTCTGGCATTGTCCAGTTCCTGCTGTCTGTCATGAAGCAAGTAGTCAAGATTCTCCACTTGGCGCCTCAACTCTGGGTGGATTGGCATCTCCATCGGCATCCCCATGAAGTAACGTCTTGCATAGTGGGCAAAACGGGTTCCTTGGATCTTGTTGACACTGAGGGCACATAGACGTGTGAGAGCTTCATGCATTGCCCTGGCTAACCCATATAGCTAGTTGTTCTCTCTCACGGAGAACTGAATTCTCCCGCAAGTTGGTGCTTCGATGCTTCCTCTAAGATCCGTGGTGACTAGCCACTATAGGTCTCCTCCTGGGGGTCCTGGAAGTTGAGATCCAAGAAACTCCAGATGTGGGCGTCCTAGTAACTCTGATAGTGAATCCAGATCCCTCTCGAAGATCAGCCGACCTCCATTTCCCAACTAGTAAAACTTGCTGAACTGAGTCTCCATCTACAAGAATTAAGGATGAGGGAGTTAGTGAAGTGATCAAGTGTATCAAATTTTAATTATTAATGTAAGAATTTTGAGGAACATGAATTTTTGAGAAAGAATGAGTTCACAAGGATAAGAGAGGAGATAGTTTTTCATAAATACTCACTTTAGTTTTGAAACTAAGTGTTTGGTTCGGACGTCCATTCTAACTAGGGTCTCCTATGGTCAGGATAGCTCTGATACCAACTTCTCAACACCCGGATTTTTAATCCCAGATGCCCGTTATGCCATACCTCGCAATCCTAGGATTACCATTTTTGTGAGACATAACGGATTGGATATCACAGTACATCATCCATTACAAACCATACATAAGGTCTTACGCAAATAAGGATCTCATGATCCAGTCTTAATACAACAAGCAGTGGAAATAAAAGATAAGCATAGCGGTGGGAACCATCTTCAAGGGCACATACAATGCTGACTAAGGTAGATAGTCCTAATTATCATAGTCGTCCTGCTGGCCATCATCTTGATAATCTCCTTCATAGTATGGCCATGAGAATAGCCAGGGACAACAACCATGAGTACTCTTTAAGTACTCACAAACTACCACTAACAAGTAATATAGTTCTAAGTTAAAGTACTAAATCTAAGTTTAACTATAAAGTTAAGTTTGAAACCTAAGATGAGTTCAGAAGCAAAGAAGGATAAAGTAAAGTTCTAGAATCACTTAAGTTGGGAAACTATTGTCATAAACACAACCCTGTTGTGGTCAAGTCAAAATTCATCATTCATTTCATAAGCTGTTTGGAAAACATCTGACAAACAGTATGGCCATTCCAACTGTCCATAACCACGGACGCGGCTATTCGAATAGTTTGACACTCTGCAGAGGTGGTACACTTTCACCACAACATTCGATACATCTGTCGGGGATAACCCTGAATCATCATACTTAGTATGCAGATAATCAAACATAACCTTCCCTTTACACACCCTAGTATAAGCACCTCTCCTATGAGCATGGCCTCCCAACCATGACCATCAGTCATCTTGGGCACTGCATAGGTGGACAACATTGAGAGGTAGCCTCGTCTCAAACCTCTCCCGCGAAGGAACTAATACTAATGCATATAAATTTCCAGCTAAGCCTTACCCAATTCAGGTAGTGTGGTTGTACGGTAAATTTGGAATGGTATCGGATCCGAATCCAACCATCAGTTTTATAAAAGGGTTAAGGCTCATGCCTCAACATTTTCACCATCATAAACCATTTAACACATGTCAAAACATCCCAATAGAACGACTCATCATTCCAAGGTTTTCATAATTCATTTTCACCAAGTGTTCCCATCTAAGGTGACTCATGTTTTTGATCTACCCTAAACTACTAAGTTAAGAGTGTTCACTAAGGTGGAAAAGATGGGTTCAATCTCATGCCATGGAATGACATCTAAAGGGTTCTAAATAGGTCAAGTTTTTTTACTCTTTATGTTACCTTCTTAACAAGTAAAGAACTTTGTGTAAACTAAGGGAGGTAAACCTTGTAAATAAGACATGGGATAACTAATAGTCAAAGTGGTATGACTCAAGCCTACCTATAGAATCTTGGATCAAGTTAACTAGCTTAATTCCAGTTTACTACAATAGCTTGCCTTGGTTGGTGCACTGGTTGAAGTTTTCTTCTTCTTCTTCTTGGTAGAACTCCTCCTCCTCGAAAGCTTGGTCGGTACTATCGTCTATAAATACATACATAGTACACAATCACAAAACAATACTTAACTAGTCTAATTAGCACTCTAAGGTATACATTTGAAGATCTATTATCATCTCAAGCATCACAAGTTTAATTGACTAGTTTCATTCTTTTTAATTTAGAAAAGTAATTTCTACTCATTGAAAAATTAACTAAAGTTTAATATTCACCACCTAAAATATGGGATCATGTGGACACCTTTCATCACCACATATTCTAACATGTGGGAATGGTATTTAAAGGTTCGATCAATATTACTTTGGTTTAAGTTCATTATTCAATGATTTAAAGTGACTAGAAACACCTATATAGCATTATTTTGGTAATAGTCCAAAGTCACTACATGTAAACCTTTATATTATTAAATCTTTAGATAGATATGATGAAATCTGAATTTTGAGAGTTGGAATCAACTCAAACCAATCTTGGTTGA
Organism: Avena eriantha; assembly: GCA_910589775.1. Taxonomy (NCBI): domain Eukaryota; kingdom Viridiplantae; phylum Streptophyta; class Magnoliopsida; order Poales; family Poaceae; genus Avena; species Avena eriantha. Next base: position 31,932,207 of record OU342746.1, on the reverse strand, counting down.
TTTTATAAAAATGTTGCAAGTTGCAAATGCTTCTGTTTTATTATTTTTACTAGGAGAGATCTATAACTCTAATTGAACTAAATCCAACGGACTTGGATAGATCATTTCAATACCTTTCAGGAAAAACTAGTTTCATGCAATTTGGATTTGTAAATTTCTCTAAATTGATTTTCAAACTCAGAGTTAGAACTAAGTTTAAACTAAAAAGGAAAATCCTAACTCAAACTAACTGGGTCGCGCGGGAAAGTCTAACGAGCCGGCCAAGTGTCACTACGCGGCGCGGAGCTCAGCTGACAGGGGGGTCCACAAGTTAGCGACTCATAACACGCGAAGCGGTATGGGGTGATGTGGGCCATTAGATTAGAACGGGGATCTACGACTTGGGATCGTCGTCGATGACGAACAGGTCGCCGGCGAGCTCAGGGACGATCGAGGCAGCTTCGGGGGTAGTCGCAATCAGTGGCGCCCTTCTCCTCTAGAGGCGCCCTGCTCCGGTGCAATTCCGGCGAGCTGCTGCTCCCCTTGCTCCGGCTAGTGGTGTGGGACGGTCAGTGAGGTGAGGGGAGTGGAGTGATCTGCTTCCACTGGCTGGGGGTGGCCTCCTTTTATAGGCTCGACGGCGAGACCGAGAGGGATGGGCAGGCGACGGTGACGGCATGGCTACGGGCGGCTAGCGGCATGGCTGAGGGTGACGATCGACAAGCGGTCTCCTGGCGGTGCTCTAGGAAGTGAATGCGGGCTTAGGGGCGATGGTATGCGGTCGGGGCGAGCTGGCGCTCTGAGCGGCAGAGGCGGCGGTGTCCACGGCGAGCGGTGGCTGTGGTGCGTTTGGTGGCGAACGGGCGGGTCCGTCGTGTTCCCTCGGTCGTGGCGGAGTGGTAGGCGAGGGTTGCGGTCGAGCGGCGGCTTGTGCACGCCTGCCGGGTGCGGCGCTCTGGCGCATGCTCGGCATGGTGCGGTGGTACTGGGCGCGGGCTCTCCTCGGTGGTCCACTGCTGGGCTTGGCTCGGGCAAGGGACAAAGGGTGGCGGTGAGGGCCTGGCTACCTCCTAGACATGGCGAGAGAGAGGGAGGTGGTCTGCTGGGCGAGTGCATGGTCGGCCGGCTAGGGGTGGCTCGGTATGGCATGGCCTTGCCAATAGGGGTGTAGGGGATGGGTGCTAATGGCATGGTTAGACCCTGGGGGACAAAGGGATTAAATGAAGATCATTTGGGGGCAAAACCCTGTTCCAAACAGTGAGCTAGGATTAGGGTGTAAATCATGCCTGCCAAGTGTTTGATGAAATGGCCGCATGAAATAAACTTTTGAATTTTGAAAAGATGGTTGGTGGGTTTGCTAGGAATAACCTTGAGACTCTGTGGGTGCTTGGGTTTTGAAAATTGAGCTTGTTTGAGTGGTTTTTGAAATAGTGGGATCTTCCCATATGAAATAGATTAAATTTTAAGCTATCATTTAAAATTAGCATTTGAAAGATTTTTGCAGATCACAAAGTGGGCCTTGGTACCTCATTATGTGTACTATCAAGGGGCGTAAAGATCCACACATGTTTCTGTTAAGTTTTGAAAACTAGGAATAACCAAAGTAGGCATGAGAGTTAATTTGTCCAAAATGACCATTCACTTCAAATATTCATTTTGAGTTGTTTTTCTTCGGGAAAAGTTTGGGAATGACTTAGATGATGTTTATTGCACCTAAGAAACATTTTATAAGTAATGGATCACAGAACCATGGCAACTCAAATCAATTCCTAAATTAAATGCACATACACATGAATGCTTTCATTTTTACTTTGGAAAAGTTTTTGTTAACCCTAATTTTGATGATTTGCATCTTGATAAGCTTGGATTAAAGTTTAGGAAAATAATGCACATGCAATGATTCTAGTGGTGGTTTAGGAAAGGAACACACATGCAATGACTCTGGTGGTGGTTTAAAAAAATAACATACATGCAATGACTCTGGTGGTGGTTTAAGAAAGGAACACACATGCAATGACAGTAGTTGTGGTTTAGGAAAGGAAGACACATGCAATGCCTCTGGTGGTGGTTTAGGAAAAGAAGACACATGCAATAATTCTGGTGGTGGTTTAGGAAACGAACACAAATGCAATGACTCTAATGGTGGTTCAGGAAAAGAACACACATGCAATGACTCTAGTGGTGGTTTAAGAAAGGAACACACATGCAATGACACTGGTGGATCCATGTGGTATAGGGAAAGAAGACACATGCAATGACTCTAGTGGTGGTTTTGGAAAGGAACACATATGCAATGACTCTGGTGGTTGTTTAGGAAAGGAAGACACATGGAATGGCTCTAGTGGTGGTTTAGTAAAAGAAGACACATCCAATAATTCAGGTGGTGGTTTAGGAAAGGAACACACATGCAATGACTCTGGTGGTGGTTTAGAAAAGTTAGACACATGAAGTGACTCCGGTGGTTGTTTAAGAAAGAAACACACATGCATTGACTCTAGTGGTGGTTTAGGAAAATAAGACACATGTAATGACTCTGGTGGTGGTTTAGGAAACTAACACACATGCAATGACTCTGGCGGTAGTTTAGGAAAGGAACATACATTCAATGACTCTAGTGGTGGTTTAGGAAAGGAACACACATGGAATGACTCTGGTGGTGGTTTAAGAAAGGAACACACATGCAACGACACTGGTGGATCCATGTGGTTTAGGAAAAGAAGACACATGCAATGATTCTGGTGGTGGTTTAGGAAAGGAACACACATGTAATGACTATGGTGGTGGTTTACGAAAGGAACACACATGCAATGACTCTTGTGGTGGTTTAGGAAAGGAAGATAGATGCAATGACTCTAGTGGTGGATTAGGAAAAGAAGACACATGCAATGACTCTGTTTGTGGTTTAGGAAAAGAAGACACATGCAATGAATCTGGTGGTGGTTTAGGAAAGGAACACACATGCAGTGACTCTGGTGGTGATTTAGGAAAGGAACACACATGCAATGACACTAGTGGATCCATGTGGTTTAGGAAAACAAGACACATGAAATGACTCTGGTGGTGGTTTTTGCAAGGAACACACATGCACTAACTCTAGTGGTGCATAGGAAAGGAGGACACATGCAATGACTATGGTGGTGGTTCAGAAAAAGAAGACACATGCAATGAATTTGGTGGTTGTTTAGGAAAAGAATGCACATGCAATGACTCAGGTGGTGTTTTAGGAAAGGAACACACATCCAGTGACTATGGTGGTGGTTTAAGAAAGGAACACACATGCAATGACTCTGGTGGTGGTTTAGGAAAAGAAGACACATGCAATGACTCTAGTCCTGGTTTAGGAAAGGAAGACACATGCAATGACTCTGGTGGTGATTTAAGAAAGGAACACATATGCAATGACTCTGGTGGTGGTTTAGGAAAAGAAGACGCATGCAATGACTCTTGTGTCGGTTTAGAAAGGAACACACATGCAATGAGTCTGGTGGTGGTTTAGGAATGGAAGACATATGCAATGACTGTGGTGGTGGTTTAGGAAAAGAAGACACATGCAATGACTCTGGTGGTGGTTTAGGAAATGAACACACATGCAATGACTCTAGTGGTGGTTTAGAAAAAGAACACACATGCAATGATTCTGTGGTGGTTTAAGAAAGGAACACACATGCAATGACACTGGTGGTGGTTTAGGAAAGGAAGACACATACAATGACTCTAGTGGTGGTTTAGGAAAAGAAGACACATGCAATGATTCTGGTGGTTTAGGAAAGGAACACACATGCAATGACTCTATTGGTGGTTCAGGAAAAGAACACACATGCAATGACTCTGGTGGTGGTTTAAGAAAGGAACACACATGCAATGACACTGGTGGATCCATGTCGTTTAGGAAAAAACACACATGGAATGACTCTGGTGGTGGTTTTGGAAATGAACACACATGCAATGACTCTCGTGGTGGTTTAGGAAAGGAAGACACATGCTATGACTCTAGTGGTGGTTTAGAAAAAGAAGACACATCCAATGACCCAGGTGGTGGTTTAGGAAAGGAACACACATGCAATGACTCTGGTGGTGGTTTAGAAAAGTTAGACACAAGAAATGACTCTAGTGGTGGTTTAAGAAAGGGACACACATGCAATCATGATACGTCGTAAATGTATCTATAATTTTTGATGTTCCATGCTTGTTTACTTTCTTGTGTTTTGTCCACACTTTGGAGTATTTTTATACATTTTCTACGACTAACCTATTAACAAGACGCCACAGTACCAGTTCCCTATTTTCTGCTATTTTTCATTTCAGAAAAGCTGGAAAAGAAATATTCTCGGAATTGGACCGGACAAAAGCCAAATTCAGTGCGTAGACAGTGTCTACCCGAGTCATTTGATGTCTACGCACGCTTCTATTCTTGTAGACAGTGTTGAGCCTCCAAGTGCAGAGGTTTGTAGAACAGCAGCAAGTTTCCCTTTAGTGGATCACCTAAGGTTTATTGAACCCAGGTTGGAAGTGGTCAAATGTATCCCTCTCAAGCAACCCTGCAATCAAGATACAAGAAGTCTCTTGTGTCCCCAACACACCCAATACACTTGTCAGGTGTATAGGTGCACTAGTTCGGCGAAGAGATAGTGAAAGACAAGTAATATGGATGATTATAAGTGGTAATTGCAATCTGAAATAAGAGTGGCAGCAAGCAAACATGTAACAGGACTGATTGTAAACGGTGTTTCACTGCTTAGAAACAAGGCCTAGAGATCATACTTTCACTAGTGGAAACTCTCATATAAATATATTCTCTTCATGATGCTACCCTGAGCTACTCTCTGGTTGGACGCTGTAGGGCTATAACAACACACCTTAAAGTTCACATTCCCCATCTAGATAACCTCTCACTGTCATCTTGAGTGCTAGATGGTTCCAACAAACACCACAATCTCATAGAGACATCTAACTCAAATTATACTCATGATAAGCGTAAAATCCCAAAATTTTCCAAATTTTGGAATGTCATAATATGGTAAATAAAATAATTGAATTGTTTGATCTTGTTGAAATTTTTTAAATGAAAAGAAACTTTTGTTGTTTGTTTGAAATTTTACCAAACCACATTAAATAAGTGGATTAATATGACTATCACATTGGTTGGAAAAGTTTAAGAAAACTCACAAGCATTGTGATTGCCTTGCATACGTGAGTCCTACATCGTTGCATTCATGCAAGTCATTAAGTTAAACCCCATCTATAAAACTCTATTTTGAATTACCAAAATGCCGCTACAAGAATACAAACAAGGAATTATAAATCCATTTATTTTGAATATAAAAATATTGCCAAAAAGGATCCTATGTTGATGTACTGAATTTTTCAAGAATTTAGAAATTTGTTCGAGCTCATTTAGGGATATAAAACTAAATTTATAAAATAAATAAGAAAACAGAAAAAAAGGGTTAACTAACCTAAGTGGCCTGGCCCACCTACCCCGCCCACCTATCTGCTGCTGCCGCACCTCGCGCAGTAGCGCGTAGCCATAGTAGGCCAGCCCAACAGCTGTGGCCCGCTTGCAGCCGAGCAAGCGGAGCACCCCAGCCCGCTTCCCACTCTCTCTCACTGACACGCGAGGCCTGCCATCCTTCTCCTTGGTCGGGACGAACTCCTTGATGAACACGACGAACTCCCGCGGTTTTCTCCCGATTCGGTTCCGATTCGTGCCCCCTCCTCCATGATTTTGTCGCATAAAAATATCCCTCGCCCCTCTCTTCGAAACCCCTCTAAAAAACCCTAGAGGGTTGCCTCAAGGCTATTGGATTGAATCTTCGATTCGATCTACCCTGTCACCCGCCATTGCTGAAGCTCGGGAGCTCGAGGTCGAGAACGCGCCAGCCTCCCCGCACCCTCTTGCTTCCACTGTTCCTTTTCTGCATGGCGTACCCCATCCCCTTGACCCTTTCCCCTCCACTTTAGAGCACCAGGATGAGCACCTGACGCTACCGGAGTACACCGTTGCCCGAACGCCTCCGTCCGCTCATTGCCACCAATCCAGGAAGAAAACCATGATGACGAGACCCTCGTCGAGCTCGCTGTCCTTCCCCACATCGCGTCAACTGCTTCACCACCCCAGCGAACCACCAGAACCCCTACCACCATCGCTGCCGGACCGTTCGCCGCCGCCAGGGACGTCATCTCCGACAAGGTCGAGGGTGCTCTGGGTCTAGGCCGTTGGATTCCCATCTGGCGCACTAGATAGATCTATCCCATGAAGGGGTATACACCAATCAGAGGGCGCCACTTGTCCCTCCTCGTCATCCTCGCTCCATCAGTGCCCAGTCAATGTCCACATCGTGCCAAGTCAGCAGGTCAGTGCGAGTCAGCAGTTAGCGCAGATTCATAAATTTTTTGAAAATTCATAGTAAAATATCTCCATGTCCAAATTTAGTAAATAATATATCGTTGGATTCAGAAAATTGTATAGTATATTATTATGTTATTACAACTGACTTTTTATAGTATAGTTTTACTGTAATAATTTAATTGGTTTGATAGACTTTTTAGACTAAATAAATCATAGTAAATAATTTGTAGATAATAAAAATCCATATAAAATATCTATAGACTCGTAATTTCCTACGCAACATTATGATGTTGTTATATATAATTTTAGTAATATAATATTACTGTAGTAATATAATTAGTTTTAATGGCCATTTAGATTATTAAATTTATAATAAATTATTTATAGATCGGAAAAATATAAATAATATGTCTATGGATTCAGAATTTCACGAGGAATACATATCTAGTCCCAGATATACTTTTGAAGAAGTAAATATTTTAAGTGATTTAAACTCTAGTAAATAGTAACAAAAATCATAGAAAAATATCTACAACTCCGATTTAGATGAATCAAATTCCTACTGGTTCGTATCAATATCCTATATCCAGTAAAACCAATAACTAAATCTAATTCGACAATTACGATAGGAGTTGCCACAGAACTACTAAAACCCCTTATTTGGTCATCAAGGTTTAATAATAAATATCCTATTGGATTAAATAATCTCCAACATGCATCATATGATCTAATACCATTACAAGAACTAATTGTAAATCAATATGCATGGTTGTGATAATCAGTGTTGTGTTAGCTATGGTTGCAACTGTTTTGATTGGAACTACTTATCCTTGCGTTAGATTGTGCGGAGAGTGCGGTTAATACGAAAGAATTCAATCATCACACATATTATTAACATAAGGCAAGTTACTCCACTTGTTCATATTTATGTCCCAGTTTTACAATACATGTTTTGATCTTCAAATTTTGTAGTATGCATGTGTAGGATTTTGGTCGATTTTCTTAGTATTATTTTGCAAGTGCGGTTTTGTAGTATACCATGAGTAACTATATACTTAGGAATTTGCATCCTAATAGGTTTCCCCTTTTTTGCTAAGTATTGCTTGCTATATATAAAGTATCGTTGGGGGCTTCGAAAGTCTGAAATTTTTCTAAGTATAAAGCTCTCTCGAGCGAACCTTTTCCTCTTAAAACCCCCTTCAAAATAAAACTAAGTTTTCTTCTAGGCAGAATGGTTGTAGGATCAACGAGTGGGATTTTGGTGGAGGACGGCCGCCCAAAAATCAAAGAAGTCTGCCACGTTTCAGAATTCATAAGCTTCTAGTGTAACCACAATATCTGGGACCCCCGGATTATTCATCCGAGAAAATCCCTGTTATGCATACATCCATGTTCCCATGATCAGTGAGCCGTGGAACATAACTGACAGGTACCATTACAACATCCGAAACATAACGAAAGTACAAGACTTACATAATTGCCAGTATGGCTACATCATCGTTCGCAGTGGAACATCGCCAAGCGCAGAGCCCAATAGTGCCTCAACCTACAGGCAACTGAGTAGGCAGACATCCTAGCTTGCTGGACGTCACCTTAATCTCTTGAAAGTCTGGCCAAGTAAAAAGGCAGGGACAAAGCCGTGAGTACTTTCGAATGTACTCGCAAACCACTAGGATAAGTGAGCAAAGGAAATGCAATTATGGTTGTGGCGAGAAAGCTCTATCTAGGGTTTCTTTTGAAAAGTCTAAGCTAACTTTGAAATTTTGGCATCTCCATATCTTTGTTGAAAAAGAGTTTTGAAAACATGCTTCTGTATTATAAAACAAGACATCTCCCTGTCTTCGTTGAAAAAGAGTTTTGGAAACAGTTTGTGTAGTAAAAACCCTTTCTAAAACATCTTCGACCCCTCGGGTCAAACCAAACCTTCGAACTCGGGTTCACCCGAAACCGTCGTCCTCAGAGTACTTGTTTCCCAAACAAGCACAGTTTGGGTACTCCTAGCCAACACCTTTACAACCGTCCTTGACCGTGGACACGGCTATTCGAATAGGTTGTACTCTGCAGAGTTTGCACACTTTGCCCACAAGAATCAACACATCAGCCGGGATACAACCACGGCCCACTACCACTGTAGATGGGGGTCCGGATAATCAAACCTAACCTTTTCCTTGCCTACACTAGCAACAGCATGCTTTTCCTCTTGGGTTTGTTCTCCCCAGCAACGAGTATGTGGCTCCCAGCCATTGTCCTTCCTTCCGTACACGCGCATACGCAAGCCGAAACTTGGCGTATACCTTAAATCTGGAGACTCCACCTCCTTCCGTACTACCTAAGTCATACCATCCGCGGGAGACCCAATTGTTGCACCGGCCTTCTACCAGTTCAGGCTCACTCTTGCCAAAGCAAGCGACGGGCTTCAGACCTTGATCTGGTGGCGCCTGCCCGGAATTCTAGGGATTTATCCCTATAAGCATGGTAGAAGTTGCCTCGGCTAAAGTGAACAAACTACGAGTTAAGCCCCAGCAATCTAGGGTAATGTGGTTGCGTGGATATAAATTGTTCCAGTAAAGGCGTAGAACATCCCATTCACTTTTCCACTTCTTCTCTTCACCATTTATTTTGTTAAAACTTCTACTGGGAATGATGCCTCTTCCCAGGGTTTTGCAAAGCAGATTTTGAAAACATTTGTAGTGGGGAAAATCCCAAAACAGTTTATTTTCTCAAAACCGGGGTTTCCAAGGAGGTAGGATGCTAATCATCGTACTCTCGGTCTAAAGGGGATAAATGATGGGTTCATCGGGGTGGTGCCTTGAAGGACACGAAATCATAACTTGGAGGAGCCAAATTACTACCACAGTATTTGTAAAACAAGTCATGCAGGTAGAGTATGCAATTTATAAAGAGGATATAAAACTGGTAAAAGAGAATAGGACATATATCAGATTTCAGGAATGGTGGCTTGCCTGTGATCAGTAATAAGTCCCTAGATTTCTTCAGATGACCAAGAATACCCAATACTATAATAATAAGAAGTCCCTTCCTTCTTATCGTCAGACACTCACACTATCATCGTCATCGGGTATACATGCAAGCAAACAATCCACAATCAATACAAGGCATACATGTATCAAACCATACAGCAAACAAACATGAGAATTACTACTGGACTTGGAAGGGTTTGGGGAAGTTGGGTATGGGTGGTGGAATTTACAAGATTGCCACTGATATGTTTTCTCTTGGAAGATAGTTGTCAAAGCTAGATATAAGGAACTTGGGTTAGAGATCTGTGGTCAGTAGGTTATCAATGGATAACCATGCCATCCTCAGATAGGTCTTGACAAGACAAAACCATCACAAGTGGTTTCACTTGATTATCAATTTTCTAGATTTAATTAGGCTTTTTAGAGTGGATTAAACTCTAGTTTGAGGAAATAATTAACCAGAGAGGTTATGGCGGTCCAAAAATTATTTCCTTGGATGGTTAGGTACTAATTTATGTACTGGACCACCCAGAGTTGGAATTGGGTCAAAATAATTACCAAAATGCTCTCAGGAAAATCCCAAAGGCGGTTCTGTATGATTCTTATTTTATCACCAGATTATAACTACAAGAGATATAGGGTTGGTTCCAAGGGGATGTGCTAGGCATGTCCAATACCTTTATGTAGGAATTGGATTCACTCATTTTGGAGTTGCTAAACTCAGGGAGTGATTTAATTAGTGAAAATACGCATCACAGAGGTATTTAAATCACCAAAATTCATCCAGAGCTCAATAAATTATGAGCTGCTAGGATTTGGTAGGTATTGATCCTAGATAGTACTGGAAATTGGAATCAGGTCAATACCACACTTGGTTAGACCTAGGGAATTTAAATATGACAGAAAATAGCTGTATTTGTAATTTTTCCTATAGGCAGAGTATTGTTCAACTAGGCATGGGACCTGGACTGGTTGATAGGTATTGCAAATAGCTTCCATAAGGTCTTTGGTTCAACTCAAATGGAGTTGTAAAACACCCTGTGGACCTTAATTAGTGACCTACACACATTCTAGCAGATTAATTACTAGTAAATAGAGGAAATTATTTTGGACATGGGGTTGCCTCTGCATGTTTGATAAAACATCAGAGAACCACCCAAAAATTAGATCTAGGCATTTGGAAATGATTAACCATTTTATTTGAATTTAAACCTAGCAGAAGCTTTTCTGGAATAAAAGGTTAGCTAAAAAGAAAAGAAAAGGATGGGTAGCGGGCCGGATCTGGGGAGCTATTGGGCTGTAGGTGGAGGATTCGGACCACGGCGGGGCAGTGCGACGCGCGAGATGGCTTGATTCAAACCTGACGAGTGGGGTCCGTTGTCAGCGAGCGAGAGCACCGAAGCGGTATAGGACGTTGTCGGCCGTTGGATCAAGTCACGATGGACGGCTCGCCGACGTCGTCTTCGCAGAGACAGAGCGCCGGCGGCAGGAACCCTAGGTAGAGCAGGGAGGAGCGGGGAGGATACCTGGGGGCCCGAGGGAGATCAAGGAGGCGACAGGGTGACGCGGTGGTCGACGACAAGCCGAACGAGGGGCGGCACGAGGGGATCTGGTGCCGGGAGGTAGCTGGCGCGTCGGAGGCCGAGGGCGACCTCGCCGGAATTCAACGCCGACGACGGAGGAGCTAGTCCTAGGCAAAAAGAAGAGCACCATTAGATGCTTTATACCAAGGAGAGGGAGTGGAGTGGAGGAGAGGATGCCTTGCTCGGTTTTCTTGAGGAGGCTGAGGCTCTCCTTCTTCTTCTTTCTCGGGCAGCACAGAGCAGGGGAGGAGGTGTGCTGCTTGGGGGAGGCAAGTGGGAGTGAGAGGGGGCAAATGAGGGCAGAGGGCTGGCTGGGGGGAGGCCTCCTAGCTTTATACCAAGGAGAGGGAGTGGATGTGGTAAATTACCAAATTGGACATGGGGGAGAGCAATGCTGGCCAGTGATTGGTCTAGGGGGAGGTGGAGAGGGTTATGATGGTCATTTTGGGCGTGCTGGATCAGAGATGGAGGGAGAGCTGCTGTGGTAATTAATTAGAGTAGATCTTTGTAAGATCTTGGTTGTCTCTCTCTCCTTCTACTAGTACAAGGGCAAATGGGTAATTGTTGGGTGGTGCTACAGTGGTGGTCAACCATTGGGGTGTCTTGGGGCTGAGGAGGAGCCTGGATCAAGATGGGATGAGGTTTGGAAGTGATTAGAGTGGTGGTTTGCTAGTTTGCCAAAAATGATCCAATTTTGTTGGTTGTGAAAGAAGTCCAATTATTTGCATTAGACTAGAGGAGAAAAGGGTACTGGTGAGTAGAGGAGGGAAAGGTAGACTCCTAGGATTTAATTGAGATTTTTTAGAGGAGTTTTAGTCCTCCTAAATCCAATTACTCTAAAAGGACAGAAATGCTTTCTAGAAGATCATTTGATAAATTTCCATTGGGCATGCATGGATTTTGGTGTGGGAGGGTCCCAAATGTGAATACACACTTAGGGTAATTTTCCCAAGATTTATTGGGGAATAAAAGTGGTTAAAACAATTATTATTCCAATTCATCCATTTAAGAAAATGGTCTAAAAGAAATAATAAAGCTTCTCAAAAATATTTATTTTTGATCTGGAAAGATAGGATATGATTTTTGGGACTCACATGTGCCAAAAGTTGGAGAAGTGGTTTGGTAAAAACCAAACTTTCCTTTATGGAGGGGTTTTTGGAGATTTTGACTATTTAAGGAAATAAATAGTTTTGGGGCCATAATAAATATGGATAATTATTGATAAATCTTGATCATCAATATAGATGAGACGAAAAAGGTGTAGGAAGCATTTGTAACCTTGAGGAATGAAATTCCAACTTGAATAAGATGGAAAACAAGGAGTTGATGATCTAGGGTGATGTTATTATTATACCACCAAAACATGCTTGCATCTTGGAGCTCAGAGCTCACCTTGGTGCAAGGGATAGATGGGTAGGTAGACCTGGTCATAAACATGATCGTGGCAGAAAGAGTTTGAAATATTTGTAATTTGAGGTGATCTAGAAGTGATGGCAAACTTTGTTGAAATTAAGGCTGCCATGAAATATGGGTCATGATGCCTTATAAACCATGTGGGTTTAATAAGCTCAAAGGTCCACTTGGGACAAGGGAAGTGGGTTCTGATAGACATCAAAGATTAGAACACAACCATGCAGGGATTTGGTCCATAGAAGTTTGGATGGTGATGTGAGCTTCTACCAAAGTAGGTATGGTGACTAGTTTTGCAGGAAATGTTATTTTCTTGACTGCAAAACCATCATGGACAAGTGGGTTGGACGAGGATCTAACCAGGGGAAAATGTGGGCCTTGGTAGTCCTTAGGAGGGTTAACAATATGGTTCAAGTGCATTTCCAAAAATGCACATGGTTTGAGAAAAGGAGGCTTTCAAAACGGTGATGTTGAAACTGTTTCCAGACTTAACGAGAGCTTTTAACCAGTGGGTGATACTGAAGTGTAGATTGAGTAGAAGAGATCCTTGCTTGAGATTGGTCTTGAAGGACTTGGGAACATCTAGGATGGGGATCCTCAGAGTGGATCTGATTAAGGGTTTAAGAGGATCACCTAGTGGCTAGGCATCACAACAAGGTTGGCTTTCTTTCTTAGGGATTGAGGATTGTGAAACATCTTGATCCTAGTGATGAGCTCCTAGAGTGGCTCATACTACTTCCTAAGTAAACAAATCAAACAGCAGATCAAAGCATCTCATCAGATTGCAGATCAAGGCAACTCATCTTATACTAAGCCAAACCACTACTAGGGTTACCATCAAGCTTAGCTTGGAGGTAAGGTTGGGGGCATTTTGAAGAGGTTGAGTTTGAAAAAATATGAGGGTTCTTGGCGTCTCTACGAAGAGTAGAATTCAAATGCTTTGAGCAAGACGTTTTGGTAAAGCTAGAGATAAGATTATGTGAGTGCTATGTCTTGAAAACATAAGGAGATTGTAGTGTATAACTCTCCATAGTTTTGTCAATAGAAGCTACCAATAATAGTTTTGGTTACATAGGCATCTTGGCTCCTGTTTTGAAATGCCAGAACGTTTGAGAATATGTAAAGTAAGGCAAGATAGTTTTTGGGTAAATAGCTTTTGCCAACTGAGGTGGAGGTAAAGAGTATCCTAAGATACACTTCATAAGCACAAGTGCAAACAAACAACAAGCAAGCACTGCACTAAAGCACAAGAAAAAGTTTTTGTTACCCCTAATTTTTGCATTCTGGACAACAAATCAGGATTGCTGAAATTGGGATGTTACAGACCTTTCCCCCTTAAAAGAATCTCGTCCTGAGATTCCGGAGAGTAAGGTCAGGGGATATGTTTCGAAGTTAGTACCATGTGTTTCTTGCGGGCTAATTTGTCAACTTTGCCTTCAGTAGAAACATCTTGATAGCGAGGTTGAACTCCAATCTTCTTGAAACTCGAGGGTCGAGCCGGCTTCAACCTTGGTTGCGGGGAGGGATCTTCCTTTTGTAAGGGTCTACGGTACTTCTCTTAAGTGGGTTATTGTATCCAAGTCTGTGACCAAGTCTGTAAAGTCTGTGATAAGTCTGTGCTCTGAGATCTGTGCCTTCGGGTCATATGGTCGAGCAGAGAGGTTATCTATTTGGCGGGAAATATGCAGTCTTTCCCCCTTAGGATTGGACTAGGGTAGAGTGGAGAGTTACAACTAGGGGACTTTCTTAGGAAGGTGACAAAAGAGGGTTCTTAAGGTGGCGGACATCGACTTAAGAGAGGGTAGCAACATAGGTGGCGTTCCAGGGGGTACATGGACTAGTTTACTACAGGCTGCACTCGTTGACTTTCAGGAAGTCCTGGAGTGGGTGAAAGGGCTTTTCTCTATCTTTACTTCCACGGGGCGCTGTCATCTCGGAAGGCGCGGGACATCTTCAGTCTTGTGCTACGTGGCAGCGAGCGGTAGGGTGATCATCTTTTATGAGGGAGGGGACCTTGGAGGTCTTCGAGCTTTTCTACCAAGGAAGTCTTGGCGGTTTCTCTCTCGGGGCTTTCTCTCTTGAAGTGACCGGGTAGTCCACACGTGAAGTAGGGGTTCCTCTTCCGTCTGGGCTGAGTTGACGACTTTTCCATGCTGACGTCAGGAGGTTGACAGGCCTTGCCAATGAGGGATATATTGGGCATTTGATAGGGACATGATCTTGGCCTTCAAAGAGGAATCAAGTGGTAAGTCTAGTTGGGCAAACTTTGGGCGAATGGGGTTCTCCACAGTTGGGGTAGTGGCCAGAACATCTGTTGGCTAGGTGTCCTTCGTCTCCGCAGTGGCTACATGCCTTCTTCAAGCTTCTGGTCTTCATGGCCTTCATGGGGGAGGTCTTGTTGGTGGCAGACGTTTCGGGTTGGGTCTGATGCAACGACTTGGGTAAAACACGCAAAAAGGGAAAATTCAAGCAAGCATAGCAATCAAGGAAGTCATTACATACCACCCAATTCCGCACCCGGGGGTGCAAAATAGTACTTAGGCATTATAGAACGTGTTTAGGGACGATACATGACTCTACCCTATTGCTAGGTGGGTGAGTACTGCGACGCGGGTGATCACTCGGAGGTGCATCTACTGAGTCTGGGATAGCTTCGGGGTCTCCAACTACTGTAGATCCTCTGGGGTCTACGGGATATTCAGCTCGTCTTCGGTGAAGGTGAGAGTGGTGCCTTCCCATGGTGCTAGGTTGGAGGTTGACTCGCTCGGTGCAGATGATTGGATGATAGGGTGGTACTCACTGAGGAAGGAGAGTTCGGCATTAGTCCCGGGGTTCTCGTCTTCAGGGGTTGGGGGTACTTCAGTGATCAGCTTTCTTGCCAAGCGGGCATTGGTGGCCTGAAGACTTCTTTCGCGCTTACGGAGTAGGTTGATATCCATCTTTAGAAGCAGATTCTCGCATCTGGCCTTGTCGAGGTCTTCCTGGGAATGTTGGAGTAGGTATTCCATATTCTCAAGCTGATTCCCAATGCAGCAGGTGAGGAAAGACTCGGTAGGTAGTCCATCATCATCTCGCTTTCCAAACAAGTGGTAGGGAGTATCCTTCAACTCATCTTCGTGGATCTTGCAGAGGCGCACCTTGATCTCCTGTATGGCACGCACCACGCCATCTACTTAGTTCCTGTCGAGGAAAGTGAAGATTGTGGGCAAGGTGTCCTCATCGGGGGAAGGGATAACAACCTTAATGACCCATTGCATCACATTTGTGTTACTGCGAGGAAGTATTGTGCCTTCAATAGTTGGCGCGGGTCTCTTGACTATCTTCAGTAGGTTGTGGAGTTGTTCTTCAAAGGGCCAAAAACTGTCTCCAACGATGATGCGCTCTGAGCAGAAAGAGGCCATCTACAACATATTGGTGAGATGGGGTTAGGTTAGTGACAGTGTGCAGGATTTTAAGCTTAGGAAATCCTATTAGTTTAAGTAGTTTTTCAAAGTAGAGGGGGAGAAGACATAATCACTCTTTGCAAATAGTCATCTTTTCTCCCTTGTCTTTTAGAAAATAGGTTTGCCGTTCCATGTCTAAGGTCCATGCTAACTAAGGTCTCGTATAGTCAGGATGGCTCTGATACCAAGTCTGTGGGACGCCCGGATTATTCATCTGAGAAAATCCCTGTTATGCATACATCCACGTTCCGATTATTAGTGAGCCGTGGAACATAAACGACATGTACCAGTACAATATCCGAAACATAACGAAAGTACAAGACTTACATTATAGCCAGTATGGCTACATCATTGTTAGCTGTGGAACATCGCCAAGCGCAGAGCCCAATAGTGCCTCAACCTACAGGCAACTGACTAGGAAGACGGCCTAGCTTGCTGGACGCCACCTTAATCTCCTGAAAGTCTGGCCAAGTAAAAAGCCAAGGACAAAGCCGTGAGTACTTTTGAATGTACTCGCAAACCACTAGGCTAAGTGAGCAAAGGAAATGCAATTAGGGCTATGGCGAGATAGCTCTATCTGGGGTTTCTTTTGAAAAGTCTAAGCTAACTTTGAAATTTTGGCATCTCCATATCTTTGTTTAAAAAGAGTTTTGAAAACATGCTTCTGTTTTATAAAACAAGACATCTCCTTGTCTTTGTTGGAAAAGAGTTTTGGAAACAGTTTGTGTAGTAAAAACCCTTTCTAAAACATCTTCGACCCCTCGGGTCAAAACAAAACCTTCGAACTCGGGTTCCCCCGGAACCGTCGTCCTCAGAGAACTTGTTTCCCAAACAAGCACAGTTTGGGTACTCCTAGCCAACACCTTTACAACCGTCCTTGACCGTGGACACAGCTATTCGGATAGGTTGTACTCTGTAGAGTTTGCACACTTTACCCACAAGAATCAACACATCCGTCGGGATACAACCACGACCCACTACCACTGTAGATGGGGGTCCGGATAATCAAACCTAACATTTCGCTTGTCTACACTAGCAAAGGCATGCTTTTCCTCTTGGGTTTGTTCTCCCTGACAATGAGTATGTGGCTCCCAGCCATAGTCCTTCCTTCCATACATGCGCATACCCAAGCCGCAACTTGGCGTATACCTTAAATCTCGAGACTCCACTTCCTTCCGTACTACCTAAGTCATACTGTCCGCGGAAGACCCAATTGTTGCACCGGCCTCCTGCCAGGACAGGCTCACTCTTGCCGAAGCAAGCGACAGGCTTCAGACCTTGATATGGTGGCGCCTGCCCGAAATTCTAGGGATTTATCCCTATAAGCATGGTCAAAGTTGCCTCGGCTAAAGCGGACAAATTACGAGTTAAGCCCCAGCAACCTGGGGTAATGTGGTTGCGCAGATATAAATTGTTCGAGTAAAGGCGTAGAACATCCCATTCACTTTTCCACTTCTTCTCTTCACCATTTCTTTTCTTAAAACTTCTACTAGGAACGATGCCTCTTCCCAGGGTTTTACAAAGCAGTTTTTGAAAACATTTGTAGTGGGGAAAATCCCAAAACAATTTATTTTCTCAAAACCGGGGTTTCCAAGGAGGTAGGATGCTAATCATCGTACTCTCAGTCTAAAGGGGATACATGACGGGTTCATCGGGGTGGTGCCTCGAAGGACACGAAATCATAACTTGGAGGAGCCAAGTTACTACCGCAGTATTTGTAAAAGAAGTCATGCAGGTAGAGTATGCAATTTATAAAGAGGATATAAAACAGGTAAAAGAGAATAGGACATATATCAGAGTTCAGGAATGGTGGCTTGCCTGTGATCAGCAATAAGTCCCTGGACTTCTTCAGACGACCAAGAATACCTAATACTATAATAATAAGAAGTCCCTTCCTTCTTGTCGTCACACACTCACACTATCGTCGTCATTGGGTATACATGCAAGCAAACAATCCACAATCAATACAAGGCATACAAGTATCAAACCATACATCAAACAAACATGAGAATTACTACTGGACTTGGAAGGGTTTGGGGAAGTTGGGTATGGGTGGTGGAATTTACAAGATTGCCACTAATGTGTTTTCTCTTGGAAGATAGTTGTCAAGGCTAGATATAAGGAACTTGGGTTACGGATCTATGGTCAGTAGGTTATCAATGGATAACCATGACATTCTCAGATAGGTCTTCACAAGACAAAACCATCACAAGTGGTTTCACTCGATTATCAATTTTCTAGATTTAATTACGCTTTTTAGAGTGGATTAAACTCTAGTTTGAGGAAATAATTCACCAGAGAGGTTCTGGAGCTCCAAAAATTATTTCCTTGGATAGTTAGGTAGCACTTTATGTACTTAACCACCCAGAGTTGGAATTGGGTCAAAAGAATTACCAGAATGCTCTAAGGAAAGTCCCAAAGGCAGTTCTGTATGATTCTTATTTTATCACCAGATTATAACTACAAGAGATATAGGGTTGGTTCCAAGGGAACGTGATAGGCATGTCCAATAACTTTCTGTAGGAATTATATTCACTCATTTTGGAGTTGCCAAACTCAGGGAGTGATTTAATTAGTGAAACTACCCATCACAGAGGTATTTAAATCACTAAAATTCATCCAGAGCTCAATAAATTATGAGCTGCTAGGATTTTGTTGTTATTGATCCTAGGAAGTACTAGGAATTGCAATCAGGTCAATACCACACTTGTTTTGATCTGGGGAATTTAAATATGACATAAAGAAGCTGTTTTTGTTATTTTTGCTATAGGTAGAGTATTGTTCAACTGGGCACGGGAACTCGGCTGGTTCATAGGTATTGCAAATACCTTCCAGAAGGTCTTTGGTTCAACTCAAATGGAGTTGTAAAACACCATGTGAAACTTAATTAGTGCCCTAGACACATTCTAGAAGACTAATTACTAGTAATTAGAGGAAATTATTTTGGACATGGGGTTGCCTCTGCATGTTTGAGAAAACATCAGAGAACCACCAGAAAATTAGATCTAGGCATTTGGGAATGATTAACTATTTTATTTGAATTTAAACCTAGCAGGAGCTTTTTTGGAATAAAAGGTTAGCTAAAAAGAAAAGAAAAGGATGGGTAGCGGGCCGGATCTGGGGAGCTATTGGGCTGCAGGGGGAGGATTCCGCCCACGGCGGGGCAGTGCGACGCGCGAGATGGCTTGATTCGAAACTGACGAGTGGGGCCCGCTGTCAGCGAGCCAGAGCGCCAAAGCGGTATAGGACGCTGTCGGCCATTGGATCAAGTCGCGATGGACTGCTCGCCGACGTCGTCTTCGCAGAGACAAAGTGCCGGCGGCGGGAACCCTAGGAGGAGCAGGGAGGAGCGTGGAGGTTACCTGGGGCTCGAGGGAGGTCCTGGAGGCGACAGGGTGACGCGGTGGTCGACGACGAGCCGAACGAGGGGCGGCACGAGGGGATCTGGTGCCGGGAGGTAGCTGGCGCGTCGGAGGCCGTAGGCTACCTCGCCGGAGTTCAATGCCGACAACGGAGGAGGTAGTCCTAGGCAAAAATAAGAGCACCGTTAGATGTCGGAGAGCAAGGGGAGCTCAGGGACTGACATGTAGAGGGAATGTAGTGGATGAGAGGATGCCTTGCTCGGTTTTCTTGAGGAGGCCGAGGCTCTCCTTCTTCTTCTTTCTCGGGCAGCACTGAGGAGGGGAGGGGGTGTGGTGCTCGGGGGAGGCAAGTGGGAGTGAGAGGGGGCAAATGAGGGCAGAGGGCTGGCTGGGGGGAGGCATGCTAGCTTTATACCAAGGAGAGGGAGTGGATGTGGTAAATTACCAAATTGGACATGGGGAGAGCAATGCTGGCCAGTGATTGGTCCAGGGGGAGGTGGAGAGGGTTATGATGGTCATTTTTGGCGTTCTGGATCAGAGAGGGAGGGAGAGCTGGTGTGGTAATTAATTAGAGTAGATCTTTGTAAGATCTTGGTTGTTCTCTCTCCTCCTACTAGTAGAAGGGCAAATGGGTAATTGTTGGGTAGTGCTACAGTGGTGGTCGACCAGTGGGGTGTCTTGGGGCTGAGGAGGAGCCTAGATCAAGATGGTACGAGGTTTGGAAGTGATTAGAGTGGTGGTTTGCTAGTTTGCCAAAAATGATCCAATTTGTTGGTTGTGAAAGAAGTCCAATTATTTGCATTGGACCAGAGGAGAAAAGGGTACTGGTGAGTAGAGGAGGGAAAGGTAGACTCCTAGGATTTAATTGAGATTTTTTTCAGAGGAGTTTTAGTCCTCTTAAATCCATACTCAAAAATGACAGAAATGCTTTCTAGAAGATCATTTGATAATTTTCTATTAGGCATGGATGGATTTTGGTGTGGGAGGGTCCCAAATGTGCATAGACACTTAGGGGAATTTGCCCAAGATTTTTTGAGGAATAAAAGTGGTTAAACAATTATTATTCCAATTCAGCCATTTAAGAAAATGGGCAAAAAGAAATAATAAAGCTTCTCAAAAATATTTATTTTTGATATGGAAAGGTGGGATATGATTTGTGGGACTCACATGTGCCAAAATTTCGGGAATTGGTTTGGTAAAAACCAAACTTTCCTTTATGGAGGTGTTTTTGGAGATTTTGACTATTTAAGGAATTAAATAGTTTTGGGGCCATAATAAATATGGATAATTATTGATAAATCTTGATGATCAATATAGATGAGATGAACAAGGTGTAGCAAGAATTTGCAACCTTGTGGAATGAAATTCCAACTTGAATAAGATGGAAAACAAGGAGTTGATGATCTAGGGTGATGTTATTATTATACCACCAAAACATGCTTGCATCTTTGAGCTCAGAGCTCACCTTGGTGAAAGGGATAGATGGGTAGGTAGACCTGGTCATAAAGATGATCGTGGCAGAAAGAGTTTGAAATATTTGTAATTTGAGGTGATCTAGAAGTGATGGCAAACTTTGTTGAAATTAAGGCTGCCATGAAATGTGGGTCATGATGCCATATAAACCATGCAGGTTTAATAAGCTAAAAGGTCCACTTGGGACAAGGGAAGTGAGTTCTGATAGACATCAAAGAGTAGAACACAACCATGCAGGGAGTTGGTCCATAGAAGTTTGGATGGTGATGTGAGCTTCTACCAAAGTAGGTGTGGTGACTAGTTTTGCAGGAAATATTATTTGTCTTGACTGCAAAACCATCATGGACAAGTGGGTTGGAGGAGGATCTAACCAGGGGAAAATGTGGGCCTTGGTAGTCCTTATGAGGGTAACAATATGGTTCAAGTGCATTTCCAAAAATGCACATGGTTTGAGAAAAGGAGGCTTTCAAAACGGTGATGCTGAAACTGTTTCCAAACTTAGCCCAATTTGGCAGTTTTGAGGAATTTGACTAGAGTATGAGAGGGAGAATTCTTGGAGGAGCTGCAAGATATCAGAGCTTTAACCAGTGGGTGATATTGAAGTGTACATTGAGTAGAAGAGATCCTTGCTTGACATTGGTTTTCAAGGACTTGGGAACATCTAGGATGGGGATCCTCAGAGTGGATCTAATTAAGGGTTTTAGAGGATCACCTAGTGGCTAGGGATCACAACAAAGTTGGCTTTCTTGCTTAGGGATTGATGATTGGGAAACATCTTGATCCTAGTGATGAGCTCCCAGAGTGGCTCATACTACTTCCTAAGTAAACCAATCAAACAGCAGATCAAAGCATCTCATCACACAGCAGATCAAGGCAACGCATCTTATACTAAGCCTAACCACTACTAGGGTTACCATGAAGCTTAGCTTGGAGGTAAGGTTGGGGGCATTTTGAAGAGGTTGAGTATGAAAAAAGATGAGGGTTCTTGGTGTCTCTACCAAGAGTAGAATTCAAATGCTTTGAGTAAGAGGTTTTGGTAAATCTAGAGATAAGATTATTTGGGTGCTCTGTCTTGAAAACAAAAGTAGATTGTAGTGTATACCTCTCCATAGTTTTGTCAATAGAAGCTACCAAAAATAGTTTTGGTTACATAGGCATCTTGGCTCCTGTTTTGAAATGCCAGAACATTTCAGAATATGTAATGTAAGCCAAGATAGTTTTTTTGTAAATAGCTTTTGCCAACTGAGGTGGGGGTAAAGAGTATCCTAAGATACACTTCATAAGCACAAGTGCAAACAAACAACAAGCAAGCACTGCACTAAAGCGCAAGAAAAAGTTTTTGTTCCCCCTGATTTTTGCATTCTGGACAACAAATCAGGATTGCTGAAATTGGGATGTTACACAATACATATGGGCTTTGTCTTGGCCTAGTATTTAGTAGGAAACCTCACTGGGGTACCAACATTTGAAGGTTCTTGGCACGGTTGGATCTAGCTGGTAGAGGGGCTACTAAGGGAAACCCTAGCCATGGTCTTGTTTGTAAAAGGACTTGATCGTGGATTGCGGGGAAAGTGCACAACCTCTCGAGAGTATTGCAATCTGATCGATCAGCCGAGTTCATAGAAAAGAACACTTTGAGCATCTAAAGGATGGAGCCTCTGAAATATATTCCTCTCTCTTTTCAAACTTAAAGTTTTATAAAAAAACGATGGCATGCGTAATATCGCTAATGGGTGGGATTTTGGGGACTTTGTGTGTCATATTCGAGTAACTTGGTGCGTAATATCCAAGTGTCACATGGTGTGTAATATCCAAGTGTTTGTTTGATTGGACACTTGGTGTGTAATATCCTCGTGTTCCACTCGACCCTATACTACTTAAACAAATGTTTACACAGTAGGGTAAAACCTTTCCTCTTTTCTTCTTAGAGAAAATTGGCTTTATGCAAATGAACCCCAAAGCCTACTCCTAGCCTTGCATGTAGAGTTAGTCTCATTCTTTCCTTGGTGTAATTTGCCAATACATTCAAAATATTGACCAACTCGTTTGGCTGCAAGTTTCATGCGCATTAATTGGAGATCGTTGAAAGGTGCGCTAGGATCGCCGGTCTTCACTCAACTAGCATGTGGCATTGATGGCACTCCAAGTTGTATATATTTTGCTTCTGCTGTAATAATGTAAACTCTAGATTATTTGATTCATGTAATAAAGACTTGTGTTTTACATGATATTTCATCGACTTTGTGTGCTAGCTAATGATCCCGGGACTAGCATGTTAATCATAGGGACTTAGGATCCTTACCAGATCCCATGTCACAACAATAAGTATTTATGTAACCTTAGCCAAAGTACCACACGATGTGCACACTGTCAACTTCACACATGTGCGGATAAGAAGAGATTAATTAAAGCACTTGAGTAGCAGAACAGATCTATAGATTACAAAGCTCATGATCTCATAAGATCATGCAAAGAGAGAGAGAGAGAGAGATGAACACATAGCTACCGGTAGAGCCCTTAGCCTCAAGAGAGAACTACTCCCTCCTCATCATGGGAGTCAGCAAAGCCGATGGAGATGACGATGGAGTCGACAGATATGGATCCGGGGGCACTTCCCCGTCTCGGCAGGTTGCCGGAACAGAGACTTCTGTCCCCCGAATCTCCTCTTCGGTGGCGGCAGTGCTGCGAAACTATTAGTGGAATTCAAATCTTGTCTTTAGGGTTTTCGTCCCGAGAAGAATATATAGGCGAAGACGCAAGGTCAGTGGAGCCCTGAGGGGCCCACACCACCCCTGGCGCGGCCTGGCCTGGCCTGCGCCACCAGGTGGTGTGGCCAGCCCCTGGCCCCTCTCCGTCTTGTCTTCTGGCTTCGTGAGTCTTCCAGTAAAATATCGACTTTGGTTTTTGTCCGGTCCAATTCCGAGAATATTTCTTTTCTAGCTTTTCTGAAACAAAAACAGCAGAAAACAGGCAACTGGCACTATGGCATCTTGCTAATAGGTTAGTTCCAGAAAATGCATAAAAGTATCTCAAAATGTAGACAAAACATAAGAAAGTAAATACTAAATAAGCATGGAACATCAAAAATTATAGATATGTTTACGACGTATCAACATACCCAAGCTTAACTCCTGCTCGTCCTCGAGTAGGTAAGTGACAAAAGAATAATTTTTGAGGTGACATGCACCATTTAATCAAGGTATTTATAACATTGATAGCTGGGATCATAGTACTTCAACATAGCATGAAAGATATAGTTCTAACAATAAGACATAGCAACTATGTTATAACATGAATAGGTACAAACAAAAGATTCATGAATAACAATGCTTTGAAATACGTTTGTTTTTTTCACATATAGAAAACATAATGAGAATGGTATTCAACTTGTCCCTCATAGTGTATCAAAACATAAATGTATAGGAGACCATCAAAGTTCATAAGGATGATTAGATACAAATATTTTAAGAACAAGCAATATCAAAATTATGAATCAATCAACAAGTTTTGGGACAATGCACATTAAACTAAGAATGACCACTAAGCTCTCTCAGTAGGTGCATAAAGTTAGAATATGGAGAATCAACATAAAAGTAAAAGAAAGGCCCTTCATAGAAGGAAGCAGGGATTCAAGTCTCATAAAGAGCTTCCAAAAATTATTGTACTTACTAGATTTCAGCTCTCATTGCCCCTATCATAAGCATATTTAGGTGATTAAGGTTAAAGTGAACAAATATGAGGATATGCTTGACAAGTTATAAGCTGAAAATCTCATGCCCCTTACTTACGAAGACCGTTCCTCATGCTACTCAAGTTTAGTAACAAGTAAGTTCTTGTCATTGTAAGTACATGCGTATCATTGAGAACCGCCAACGGGGTACCCCTTGCCTGATGATACGGAAGAATCTCCATATCAAAATGACAAGGCAAGCAGACAATGGGCATCTCAGCATCCTTTTATTTCCTATTTGCATAGGCTTTTCTTTTTTTCGCTTTTTTTTTCTTTCCTATTTTCATAGGCCTTTTTTTATAGAGGATGCTTCATAGATTGCTCATTATGGTTACACTGCAGGTTTCCACCATTATTAGGCATGTGTTAGACTAGCCTCCCATGGGTTTCTCTAACACATATACAAACTCCATGAGCCTTACAAGCTCCCCTTTCATTTCACACCACCGGGATCCATAAGCAAAATAACATGATATCAACTAAATAAAGTGCAATCTTGAAAGCGTTCCCCATGATAGCATGGTTTTGCTAATTCCCAACTTACAAAATGCAAGCATATACACAACATAGATGGGCACAATGGTTCAAGTTTATTAAGTGGAAGAAAAGTAAAGTGTGCCATCAAGTTCGTGAGAGCTTTAATCACTAATTTTCACATAACAAGTTTAATTCGGAAGGTAGATAAAACATGAATATACTTGGAATAGCAAATGCTAATAGGTAGGTATGGTGGACTCTTTGGAATAACTTGGTTTTATTTGGAGTTGGATGCATGAGTGGAACTCATACTTGGTATGGAGGCTAGCAACAGACTAGGAGAGACCAACTAAGTGAGCAATAATGGCCATAATCATGCAAAGTGATAAAACATTATTAATTAAATCATAAAATGATATTACAAGTCAAAAACTAAATGATCATAGAGGCTATGTTGACTTGGTATAGTCTTAACATGGTGTGATCATGCGCCAAGACAACCCAAATAAAGCATCAAAGGAGAGTACCACAATATTACACTTTAATATGCTAAAACAATGCATGATTCTTTCAAGGCATATTAAGCAATCTCAATTGTTTATTATAAGCCATGCTACATCAATAATTACTAAGCATAATGTGAAAATAACATCAAGCATGACATGATAAAGTCTAGGCCACAGTAAAAAACAAGCTCCTTTTATACCACTTATAAGCATGAACTTTCCTACTCTTTCCCAATCCAAATCAACTTATTTCAAAACAAATGAATCAATACGGGGGTCAAACCAAATTATTCAAGCAAACTAAGCAAACGAAAACTAAAACAAAAACGTAGACGCTCCAAGAAGAACACATCTATGCATGAAACAATAAAAATGAAGTGTTTGGAAGAAACCTAAGAGTTTTATTGATGAAGAAGGGGATGCCTTGGGCATCCCCAAGCTTTGAAGCTTGTACTTCTTAGCTATTTCTTGGGGTGACATGTGTGGAATCTCCAAGCTTGAGCTTTTGTACATACTTCATCTTATCACGTTATTCTTCCCTACACTTAAAAATTATTTTCATACAAAACTTCACAGAATCTTCATTAGCAACATTAGTGTGTGCAAGATAATAAGTCTTTTGGTTCAGTTTCAACACAAGTAAAAATTCCATTAAAACACAAGCTACTATAGAAATTCCTTTTAAAAGTTCAAGTGATCAAAGAGAACTCAAAGAGAAAGTGTGGGCTCCCCGGATTATTCATCCGCGAAATCCCTGTTATGCATATTTCTATGTTCGCATGATCAGTGAGCCGTGGAACATAACTGACAGGTATCATTACAACATCCGGAACATAACGAGTTACAAGACTTACATAAATGCCATTATGGCTACATCATCAATAGCAGCAGAGCATCGCCAAGCGCAGAGCCCAATCGTGCCTCAACCTACAAGCAGTTGACTGGGAAGACGGGCTAGCTCGCTAGACGTCACCTTAAACTCCTGAAAGTCTGGCCAAGTAAATAGCCAGGGACACAGCCGTGAGTACTTTTGAATGTACTCGCAAACCACCAAGATAAGTGAACAACGGAAAAGCAATTTTGGTTGTGGCGAGATAGGTCTATTAGGGGTTGCTTTTGAAAAAGGCCTAACTTAACATTGAAATTATGGCATCTCCATATCTTTGTTGAAAAAAAAAGTTTTGAAAACAGTTTGGTGGTTGAAAACCCTTTTTGAACATTTTAGACCCCTCGGGTCAAAACAAAGTTCTCGAACTCGGGTTCCCCCGGAACCTTCCTCCTCAAGGTACTTGTTTCCCCAACAAGCACAGTTTGGGTACTCCTAGACAACACCTTTACAACCGTCCTTGACCATGGACGCTGCTATTCGAATAGGTTATACTCTGCAGAGTTTGCACACTTTACCCACAAGAATCAATACATCCGCCGGGATACAACCACGGCCCACTACCACTGTAGATGGGGGTACGGGTAATCAAACCTAACCTTTCGCTTGTCTACAGTAGCAAAGGAATGCATTTCCTCTTGGGTTTGTTCTCCCCAGCAACGAGTATGTGGCTCCCAGCCATAGTCCTTCCTTTCGTACACGCGCATACCCAAGCCGCAACTTGGCGTATACCTTAAATCTGGAGACTCCACTTCCTTCCATACTACCTAAGTCATACCGTCTGCCGGAGACCCAATTGTTGCACGAGCCTCCTGCCAGGTCAGGCTAACTCTTGCCAAAGCAAGCGACAGGCTTCAGATCCTTGATCTGGTGGCGCCTGCCTGGAATTCCATGGATTTCTCCCTATAAGCATGGTAGAAGTGCCTCGGCTAATGCGGACAAACTACGAGTTAAGCCCCAGCAACCTGGGGTAATGTGGTTGCACGGATAAAATTGTTCAAGTAAAGGTGTAGAACATCCCATCACATTCTCCTATCTCAAATTCACCATTTCTTTTGTTAAAACTTCCACTGGGAACGATGCCTCTTCCCAGGGTTTTACAAAGCCGTTTTTGAAACATCTGTAGTGGGGAAATTCCCAAAACCGTTTATTTTCTCAAAACCGAGGTTTCCAAGGAGGTAGGATGGTAACCATCGTACTCTCGATCTAAAGTGGATAAATGATGGGTTCATCGGGGTGGTGCCTCGAAGGACACACAATCATAACTTGGAGGAGTCAAGTTACTATCGCAGTGTTTATAAAACAAAATATGCTAGTAGATAATGCAATTTACGAGGATATAAAACAGGTAAAAGAGAATAGGACATATATCAGAGTTCAGGAATTGGTGGCTTACCTGTGATCAGCAATAAGTCCCTGGACTTCTTCAGATGACCAAGAATACCCAAATATAAAAATAAGAAATCTCGTTCTTCTGGTAGTCAGACACTCACACTATCGTCGTCATCGGGTATACATGCAAGCAGACAATACCACAATCAATACAAGACATAAGATACACTTCATAAGCACAAGTGCAAACAAACAACAAGCAAGAACTGCACTAAAGCACAAGGAAAAGTTTTTGTTCCCCGTGATTTTTGCATTCTGGACAATTAATCAGGGTTGCTGAAATTGGGATGTTACAGAAAGAGATTAAGAGGCAAATGCAAATAATGGCAGAAATCTGTCAAAACAGACCAGGAGGTAAAAACCAATATTTTCAAAAACCTTCTCTTGCTCAAATAAAAATTTGATAAACTAACAAAAGTTGGATAATAACCTGTGGCAGAATCACAAACAATTACATCTCAATCCTACGTACAGATATTTGTCACGATTTTTTATAGTGAAGCATAAATATCTATTTCGGGATAGCAAATTTCCCAAGTCTTACTTCCCTCTCATTAGAGATTATTCTTGGCACAAAAACAACACAAAAAGGATAAGGAGAGGTTATTACAGAGGTAATAACTTCCAAGACTCAACAAAAGAAAAACTTACTGAATAGAAATTTGGGTCATCTCCCAATAGTGCTTTTCTTTAATGCCTTTGAGCTAGGCATCATAATTTCGATGATGCTCACATAAGAAATATGAATTGAAGTAAAAGAGAGCATCAAAAAGTAAATATGGAACAAATTTAAGTCTAACCCACTTCCTATAAAAAATAATCTTGTACATAAAAAGTTATGAAAGCACAAAGCAACAAGCATAGGAAACCAAAACAAGTGGGGAAACTTAATGTTGTTGAGATACATAAAGCCATGTTTCCCTATCTCATAATAACTTTCGGTTGCATCATGAATAAAATTAACAATATAAATATCACATAAAACATTCTTATCATGGGCCACATGCATAAAATAATTATTACTCCCCCTATAAGCATAGTCATTCTTATTAATCATAGTGGGAGCAAATTCAACAAAATAGCTATCATTATTATTCGCATCACCATAGTCATCAAATATAGGAGGAATATTGTAATCATAATTAATTTTGTCCTCAATAGAAGGTGGACTGGTGGACTGAAAATATTATATTCATCATTGTAATAATCATATATTGGAGGTATAGTATCATCAAAGTAAATTTTCTCCTTCATGCTTGGGGGACTAAAAAGATCATTTTCATAAAAACTAGCTTCCCCAAGCTTAGAATTTTCCATAGCATTAGGAATAATGGTGTTCAGAGAATTCATACTAATAACATTGTTATTAGCATGCAAATAAATTTCCATGGGTTTTTTAATTTTCTATACAAACACTTCATGTCCTAACTCAAGATAAATACTATAAAGATCTCTATTTTGTTGTAGTTTTCCATTAAGCCTAACTAAGGAAAATAAAAACAAGAAACAAAAAGATATAATTACAGAACCTACAGGAAATAACTTCGAGCACTCACACACCAGCAACCGCACTAGAAAATAGCTTAGTAGCCAGAGGATGTGAGTACCTTTTACCTTACCTCCCCGCAGACGACACTAGAAAATAGCTTGATGTCTACACACGCTTCTATTCTTGTAGCTAGTGTTGGGCCTCCAAGTGCAGAGGTTTGTAGAACAGCAACAAGTTTCCCTTAAGTGGATCACCCAAGGTTTATCGAACCCAGGGAGGAAGTGTTCAAAGGTATCTCTCTCAGGCAACCCTTCAATTAAGATACAAGAAGTCTCTTGTGTCCCCAACACACCCAATACACCTGTCAGGTGTATAGGTGCACTATTTCGGTGAAGAGATAACAAAATACAAGTAATATGGATGATTATAAGTGGTAATTGCAATCTGAAATAAGAGTGGAAGCAATGCTTAGAAACAAGGCCTAGGGATCATACTTTCACTAGTGGACACTCTCATATAAATATATTCTCTTCATGATGCTACCCTGAACTACTCTCCGGTTGGACGATGTAGGGGTATAAAAGCAAACCTTGAAGTTCGCATTCCCCATCTAGATAACCCCTCAGTGTCATCTTGAGTGCTAGATGGTTCCAACAAACACCACAATCTCATAGAGATATGATGACCCACAAGTATAGGGGGCGTATCGCAATATTTTCGATAAGTAAGAGTGTCGAACCCAATGAGGAGCAGAAGGTTCTGGCTAATGGTATGGATCAGGAATTATCTCCAAATAGTTAGCAAACAGATTTTTAGGGGTTTTTGATAATGCATGTAAATAAAGTACGAGTAAATAAAAGACAATGAGAATAAATGCAGCGAGTGGCCCAATCCTTTATGCAGCAAAGGACAAGCTGGTTGTATTACTTAAGATGACCAAACGTTCTCGAGGACACACAGGAATATCATCAACTGCTTTCGCTTCATATAGTTGATTAATCCACTTTAGCTTGCTAAGTGTTGTGTGGGTGAACCTGTGCCAATGTACCGACCTTCCTAGGACTAATACATACTTGTGATTATACCCCTTGCAAACATCCGTAAGTACAAGAAATAATTAAGGTAGAAACCTAACCACAACTTTAAACTCTAAGACCTTTACGTCCCTTGTGCAATGGTTTCCTACCGGGGGTTCAGGTTTCTGTCACTCCGGCAACCCCTACGATTAGTAGCCAAAAACACAATGCATTCCCCTAGGCCCATATATGTGAAGTGTTATGTAGTCGACGTTCACATGACACCACTAGAAGTACACCACAACTTAATTAACACACTATGGAATCTCTCTCAACACAACTCTACTACTAACAACATGACTTCTCCCATGTCCTCAAGAACAAAACGAACTACTCACAAGACATCATATGGATCATGATTAGAGATGAAATAATGATGTATAAAAATCTGAACATAAACAATAATTCAATGGTTCACTCAATAACATTAACTACAAAGAGTAATCAACACCAGGAAAGTTTCCCCTAAGAACTATGCAAGATTCAACCCAATTTTTACAGCGAGATGGTGGTGGTGATGATGGTGATGATGTTGATGATGGTGGTGATGATGATGATGCTCCCGATGAAGTCCAGTTTGATGGTGGAGTGGATGGCGATGATCTCCCCTCTCCGGGTAGGAATTCCCCCGGCAGAATTCTATCTGCCGGAGAGATCTTTCTATCTCGGTGTTTTCCGCCTCGCAGAGGCGGCGGAATCTTTCTGTGGTCGCTCCCCAAGTATTAGGTTTTTGGGGGGATAATATACGCCAGAGGGGAGAGGCTGGAGTAGGCTAGGGTGGCCACACCACATGGTGGCGCGGCCTAGGCCGGCCTGCGCCAGGGGGTGGTGTGGGCCCCATGTGGCCTATTTCCACTCTCCCTTTTGGCTATCTTTGTCTTTTGGAAAAATAGGATTTTCCATGTATTTTCCTAGATTTTCTGATCTTCGTGGATTTTTCCTCCAAACATCCCCTTTTCCATGCTGCAGCGAACCATGCTCCAAAAGTCATCAACCATGCAAAATCAGATGAAATTACATAAGTATCATCTCTTAATATGAAATATATCAATGAATAACAGTAAATAATGATATAGAATAGCGATGCAAAATGGATGTATCAAGACATCCAACTCAAATTATACTCATGATAAGTATTTATGTAACCTTAGCCAAAGTGCCACACGGTGTGCACACTGTTAACTTCACACACATGGGGATGAGCAGAGATTAATTAAAGCACTTGAGTAGCAAAATAGATCTATAGATTACAAAGCTCATGATCTCATAAGATCACGCATAGAGAGAGATGAACACATAGCTACCGGTAGAGCCCTTAGCCTCGAGAGAGAACTACTCCCTCATCATCATGGGCGTCAGCAACGGCGAGGGAGATAGCGATGGATTCGATGGAGATGGATCCGGGGGAACTTCCCCGTCCCGGCAGGGTGCCGAAACAGAGACTTCTATCCCCAAATCTCCTCTTCGGTGGTGGCAGTGATGTGGAACTTTTCGTGGAATTCTGATCTTGTCTTTAGGGTTTTCGTCCCGGGATGAATATATTGGCGAAGAGGCATGGTCGGTGGAGGCCTAGGGGGCCCACACCACCCCCTGGCGCGACCTGGCCTGGCCCGCGCCACCAGGTGGTGTGGCCAGACCCTGGCCCCTCTCCCTCTCGTCTTATAGCTCCGTGAGTCTTTCGGTAAAATATAGACTTTGGTTTTTGTCTAGTCCAATTCGGAGAATATTTCTTTTCCAGCTTTTCTGAAACCAAAAACAGAAGAAAACAGGAAACTGGCACTGTGGCATCTTGTTAATAGGTTAGTTCCAAAAAATGCATAAAAGTATCTCAAAATGTAGACAAAACATAAGAAAGTAGATACTAAACAAGCATGGAACATGAAAAATTATAGATTCATTTACGACGTATCAATAGATATGAGTGGTTTTGATTCGAATAGCGTCCTGCATGGTTTTCATCTTTATTGTGTTGATAATTGCCACACAAATACTTACATACAAAATATTATAAAAGATGAGATCTTAGCAAAATATGACAGGACTAATATGTCTTTTGATCTTATTAACGAAAAGAAGCAATCCTCCATAGTTTCTTCTATTGTCTCTAACAATAAACTAGGGTATACGGAGAAGCTTCCTTTCAAGCCTCTGCCTCCTAAAGAGAAGAAGGAAAATAGGAAAAGGAGGAGTAAAAGGAGAGAGGAAACGGTATTTTCCCCTAAGCATGTTGCTCCTATTATAGTTTTTGATGAGTTTGAACTCGACGATGTTCCTATGACTATTACCTATAGTATTGATCATGATTGGGAAAAGCACACTACTTTTGATATTGAAAATCTCTTGGGTACCAATTCTGAAAATTCTGATGTTAATAATTGATGCACTATTAGTACTATCCATATTCCTTCCAATGATGATATGTTTACAAATGAACACACTTTGGAAGGCAACTATTCTATTGCTTATGATGATACTATACCTCCAATATATGATGATTACAATAATGAATATGATATTTTTGGTCCACCTACTATTGAGGAGAAAATTAATTATGACTACAATATGCCTCCTATATTTGATGATTATGGTGATGAGAATAATAATGATAGCTATTTTGTTGAATTTGCTCCCACAACAATTAGTAAGAATGACTATGTTTATGTGGGGAGTATTAATTATGTTATGCATGGGGCTCATGATAAGAATGTTTTATGTGATTGTTATATTGTTAATTTTATCCATGATGCTACTGAAAGTTATTATGAGAGAGGGAAACATGGTTTTATGTATCTCACCAATATTAAGTTTCCCCTCTTTATGTTGAAAATTTTGAAGTTGCACTTATTTTGCTTTCCTATGCTTGTTGGTGTGTGCTTTCATGACTTGTTTCTATATAAGATTATTTTTCATAGGAAGTGGGTTAGACTTAAATGTGTTCCATATTTTCTTATTGATGCTCTCTTTTACTTCCATTCATATCTTATGTGAGCATCATCGAAATTATCATGCCTAGCTCAAAGGCGTTCAAGAAAATCACTTATTGGGAGATAACCCAAATTTTTAGTCAATAATTTTTTCTTTTGTTGAGTATTGGAAGTTATTGCCTCAGTAATAACCTCTCCTTATCTTTTTTGTGTGGTTTTTGTGCCAAGAGTAACCTCTAATGAGAGAGAAGTAATGCTTGGGAAAGTTGCTGTCTCGAAACAGATTTTTGTGCTTCACTGTAACCTTCGTGAAAAATGTTTGTACATCAGATTGAGCCGTAATTGTTTGTTCTTCTGCCCCAGGTTGTTATCTAACTTTCGTTAGTTTATCACTTTTCAATTTGAGCAACAGAAGGTTTCCGAAAAAAATGGTTTTTACCTGCTGGTCTGCTTTGATAGATTTCTACCATTATTTGCATTTGCCTCTTAATCTCTTTCCTTTTGAGTTCTCACCAATTACTTGAACTTTTAAAAGGAATTGATACAATAGCTTCTGTTTTAATGGATGTTTTACTTGTGTTGAAACTGAACCCAAAGACTTATTATCTTGAATACACTAATGTTGCTAATGAAGATTGTGTGAAGTTTTGTATGAAGGAAATTTTCAAGTGTAGGGAATAACAATCTGATGAGATGAAGTATGGACAAAAGCTCAAGCTTGGGGATGCCAGCCGTGTCACCCCAAGAAATATTCAAGAATTACAAGCGTCAAAGCTTGGGGATGCTCAAGGCATCCCCTTCTTCATCAATAAAAATCTCAAGTTTTCTTCCAAACACTTCATTTTTATTGTTGCGTGCACAATTGTGTTGTTCCTGGAGTGTCTTCGTCTTTGTTTTTAGTTTTCTTTTGCTTTCTTTGCCGCAATAAGTTGGTTGGATCCCAACACAGTTCTTTTGGAGAGAGACACACCCCGTTATTCATCTAGAACACTCTAGTTTTCACTCTTATTGTTTTGCGAGTGTTCTCCTTTGCTAGCACTGCGTTTAGCTTTAGTTTTCGGTTGGTGTTGGAAAAGAGTAGGAAGTTCATGCTTATAAGTGGTACAAAATGAGTTTTGTTTTGACTATGGTCTAGACTTTATCATGTCATGTTTGATATTTCTTTGAATTTATGCTTAGTGATTATTGTTGTAGCATGACTTGTTACAAATAATTGAGATTTCTTAATGTGCCTTGAAAGAATCATGTGTTGTTTTAGCATATTAAAGCATATTATTGTGGTATTCTCCTTTGATGCTTCATTTGGGTTGACTTGGCGCATGCTCACACCATGTTAAGACTATACAAAGTCACCATAGCCTCTATGATCATCTATTTTTCGACTTGTAATATCACTTTATGCTTTAATTAATAATGTTTTATTGCTTTGCATGATTGCTGGCGCATGGTTAACGTGGGAGCTTCTTCTTCTTCACTCCACGGCAACGGCGCCAGAAAGATAGCTTGATGGACCAAAATATCGAGCTCATTGGGGAACCCCAAGAGGAAGGTATGATGAGCACAACAACAAAATTTCCCTCAGTTATTAAACCAAGGTTATCGTACCAGTAGGAGCAAGGAAACACCTCCAAGGTGTTGTTTCCAACTTGGAATCCTGTACAACACAACCACATAACTTTGCCCCCAACTTACAGTGAGGTTGTCAATCTCACCGGTTTTGCTAAAAACAAAGGATTAAACGTATTGTGTGGAAGAAAGTAATATCTTGCATAAAGTAAACGGAAAATAGAAAATAGTTGTAGATTGATGGTAAAAGAAAGGACCGGGGTCCATAGTTCACTAGTGGTGATTCTCCTTAAGATAGATGACATGTTGGGTAAAAAAATTACAACGGGGAAATTGGCAAACATTGAGCAAGCATACATGCATATACTAATCATCTTGACTCCTTTGAGATTTGATTAGGCATTACAACATTATACATAGGCCGTAATCCAACTACATCTATGACTCATAATCCACCTTCAGGTTATCATCCGAACCCCCTCCAGTATTAAGTTGCAAGCAACAGATAATTGCATAAAGCATTGCGTGTAAAGTAAACAATACGATTGTTCTATGAACAAAGGATTGTTGTTTTCTCCCTAGTAGCAACAACACATCTAGTACCTTAGAGATTTCTGTCACTTCCCCAGATTACTAGAGGCATGAACCCACTATCGAGAATAAATACTCCCTCTTGGAGTTGCTAGCATCTACTCGGCCAAGATAGTTACAAACAACGGAAAGCATGCAAGATCACAAATAACAAAGACATGATACTATCAATAATGATTCTGACATAGCATCGCAATATCCATTGGATCCCCGCAAACACAACATGTAGGATTACAAATAGATGATCTTGATCATGAATGGAGCTCACAAGATCTAAACATGATAGCACAAAGGAGAAGAACCAACCATTTATCTACTACATGGACCCGTAGTCTAAGGATGAACTACTCACGCATCACACCTGAGGCTTGCATGGTGATGAAGAAGGCCTCCAGGGTGAATTCCCCCCTCCGGCAGGGTGGCGGGAAGAGCTTCAGATCCCTCCCTATCTAGGGATGGAGATGACGGCTGCTACAGACTCTTTCATGGAATTTTGATCAGGTACTTAGTGTTTCTGTATCGGAGGGAATATATAGGCGAAAGTGGAGGCCTAGGGGGTGCCCTAGGTGGCCACACCACCCCCTGGAGCGGGCCAGGCCTGGCCGCACGGCCAGGTGGTGTGGCCGGCCTATGGCCCCTCGCCGTCTCGTCTTCTGGCTCCGTGTCCCCCTCGGTGAAATATTGACTTTGGCTTTTGTCCCGTCCAATTCCGAGAATATTCATTTTCTGACTTTCTTTGAACCAAAAACAGCAGAAAACAGGCAGCTGGCACTGTGGCATCTTGTTAATAGGTTAGTCCAAGAAAGTGTATAAAAATACTCCAAAGTTGGGACAAAACATAAGATAGTATATATAAAACAAGAATGGAACATCAAAAATTACAGATACGTTAGCAACATATCAATGATTATGGCCATTATTGCTCTCTTAGTTGGTCGCTCTCAGTCTTTTGCTAACCTCCACATGTACTAAGTATGAGTTCCACTCATGCATCCAACTCCAAATAAAACCAAGTTATTCCAAAGAGTCCACCATACCTACTTATTAGCATTATTGCTATTCCAAGTATATTCATGGTTTTATCTACCTTCCGAATTAAACTTGTTATGTGAAAATTAGTGATTAAATCTCGCACGAACTTGATGGCACACTTTACTTTCTTGCACCA
The DNA here is from genome assembly GCA_910589775.1 of Avena eriantha. Taxonomy (NCBI): domain Eukaryota; kingdom Viridiplantae; phylum Streptophyta; class Magnoliopsida; order Poales; family Poaceae; genus Avena; species Avena eriantha. The sequence goes on along the minus strand of OU342746.1, from coordinate 31,895,822 downwards.
TTGTGCCCATCTATGTTGCATATATCCTTGCGTTTTGTAAGTTGTGAATTAGCAGAACCATGTTAACATGGGAAACACTTTCAACATTGCACTTTATTTAGTTGATATCATGTTCTTTTACTTATGGATCCGGATGGTGTGAAATGAAAGGGGACCTTGTAAGGCTCATGGAGTTTGTATATGTGTTAGAGAAACTCCTGGGCGGCTAGTCCAAGCCATGCCTAATCATGGTGGAAACGTGCGGCATAACCATAGTGGGCAATCTTTGAAGCATCCTAAAAAAAGATAAAACAAGAAAAAGGGAAAACCCTATACAAATAGCATACAAAAAGTTCACTGAGATGCTCATTGTCTGTTTGCCTTGTCATTTTCATATGGTGAATCTTCTGTATCATCGGGCAAGGGGTACCCCGTTGGCGGTTCTCTATGATACACATGAACTTACAATCACAAGAACTTACTTGTGACTAAAGTTGAGTAGAATGAGGAACGGTACTCGTAAGCAAGGGGCATGAGATTTTCAGCTTATAACTTGTCAAGCATATCCTCATATTTGTTCACTTTAACCTTAATCACCTAAAGATGCTTATGATAGGGGAAATGAGAGCTAAAATCTAATAAGTACCGTAATTTTTGGAAGCTCTTTATGAGACTTGAATCCATGCTTCCTTCTATGAAGGGCCTTTCTTTTACTTTTATGTTGAGTCTCCATCTTCTATCTTTATGCACCTATTGAGAGAGCATAGTGGTCATTCTTAGTATAATGTGCATTGTCCCAAAGCTTGTTGATTGATTCATAACTTTGATATTGCTTGTTCTTAAACTATTTGTATCTAGTCACCCTTATGAACTTTGAAGGTGTCCTATGCATTTATGTTTTGCTACACTATGAGGGACAACTTGAATACCATTCTCATTATGTTTTGTACATGTGAAACAAACAAACGTCTTTCAAAGCATTGTTATTCATGAATCTTTTGTTTGTACCTTTTCATGTTACAACATAGTTGCTATGTCTTATTGTTAGAACAATATCTTTCATGTCTATGTTAAAGTACCATGATCCCAGCTATCAATATTTTACAAATACGTTGATCAAGATTGTGATGGTGCATGTCTCCTTAAAAATTATTCTTTTTATTCACTTACCTACTAGAGGACGAGCAGGAGTTAATCTTTGGGATGTTGATGTAACGTCCCAATTTCTGCAACCCTCATTAGTTGTATAGAATACAAAAATCAGGCGGAACAAAAACTTTTTCTTGTTAATTGGTGCAGTATTTGCCTGTTGTTATTTGTACTTGTGCATGTGAGTGTATAACATATGATAATCCTCACCTCCATATCAGTTGACAAAAGCTATTTAACAAAACTATCCTGGCTCTTTCTACATATTCTCAAATGTTCTGGCATTTCAAAACCTGAGCCAAGATGCTTGTTTAACAAAAAAATAATTTAGTAGCTTCCCTTGACAAAACTATGTAGGGTTATAACCTCCTTATGTTTTCAAGACAGAACCATCAACTACTCCCACCTCTAGGGTCTTCAAAACCTTTACTAAGCTTTTGAATTCTACTCTTGGTAGAGGTACCAAGGAATCTCATCTTATTCAAGCCCCAACCTCTTCCAAATGCCTCAACCTTACCTCAAGCTAAGCTTGATGGTAACCCCAGTAGTGGATTTTCTTGGTTTATAAGATGAGTTGCCTTGATCTGATGTCTGATGAGTTGCCTTGATTTGCCGTTTGACTTGTTTGCTTAGGAAGTAGTATGAGCTACTCTAGGAGCTCATCAACTGGATCAGTATACTTCAAACACACCAAACCCTAAGCAAGAATACAGGTTGGATATGATCTCTAGTTACTGGGGGATCATCTAAAACCCTTAACCAGATCCATTCTGAAGTGATCCATTCTAGAAGCTTCCAAGTCCATGAAGACAAATATCAAGCATGGATCCCTTCTACTCCCTCTAGACTTCAACATCATCCACTTGATGATGCTTTGGTACCTTGCGACCCCTCCAAAAACATTCCCTCTCATACTCTAGTCAAAATCCTAAAAACTGCCAAATTTGACTAAGTCTAGAAACAGTTTCAACATCACCTATTTGAATGCCTCCCTTTATCAAACCATGTACATTTTTGGAAATGCACCTGAACCATCTCGCTGACCATCCTAAGGACTACCAAGGCCCACTCTTACCCTTGGTTAGGTCCTCCTCCAACCCACTTGTTCTTGATAATTTTGCAGGCAAGAAAATAAGTTTTTTTTCTTCTGCAAATCTAGTCATCATGCCTACTTTGACAGAAGCTCAGACCATCATCCAACCTCCTATGGACCAACTCTTTGCATGGTTGTGTTCAACTCATATAGGTCTATAAACACCTAATTCACTTGTTCCAAGTGGATCTTTGTTCTTATTAAACCCACCTGGTTTATAAGGCATCATGACTAATCTGGTAACGCAACCTTATTTTCAACAAACTTTGCCATCACCTCCAGACCTCCTCAGATGGAACCAATCCAAACTCTTTCTTCCATGATAATATATATGACTTGCTCTAACTATCCATCTACCCCTTGCATCAAGGTGAGCTCTGAGCTCCAAGATCCAACAAGGTTTTGGTAGTATAAAAATAACATCACCCTAGATCCACAACTCCTTGTTTTTCATCTAATCCAAGTTGTATTTCCAATTACCAAGGTTGCAAATGCTTGCTACACCTTTTCTACATCATATACCTTGACCCTCAAGATTTATCAATAATTATCCATAAATATTATGGAGCAAAACTATTTAATTTCTTTAATAGACAAAATCCCCAAAACTTCATCCACAATAGAAAGTTTGACTTTCTCCAAAACACATCCCCATGTTTAAAGCTCTTTGGAAGTCTAATTATCATACCCTATCTTACAACTTCAAAAATAAATGTTTTTGAAGAGCTTTAATAATTCTTTCTGCCCTTTTTCCAAAATGGCATAAACAACAAAATAAGTGTTTTAAATACTTTGGTGCCCTAATAAATTTTGGGAAAATTATCCTAAGTGTGCATTCCCATTTGGGACCCTCTCACAACAAAAACCTACCTTGTACAATGTAAAAATATCAATTGAGATTCTAGAAACTACTTCTGCCCTTTTTGAATAAATGGATTTAAGAGGACTAAAACCTCTTATAAAAATCCCAAATAAATCCTAGGGGTGTATCTTGACCATGCCCATCCACCAGTACCATCTCTCCCACTCCCTCCAATGTAAATAAGGGAACTCCTTCACAAGCATTCTTGGGATCAACTCAAGCAAACATCAAATCATCCCCACAACTTGGCAAGCACTCCTCTACAGCAACCAATACTCCCCTAGTCGTGATCACTATAGCAAAGCACTATAGCACTGCCATCTTGGGCCCCATGTGCTTGTATGAGAGAGGGAGAGGCATATCTTGCACATTAAAATTTGCAATAGCCATCCACTTTCCCTCTCTGCTCCTACACGACCTAGAGCCCCACCACCTCTCTCCACCGCCTAGCCCAGCCAATGGAAAGGCCATGAACCAGGTCCAAGCTCCCGCATGAGCCTAGCTCACCTTGGACCTCTCCCTTCAGATTTAAGGCCAGAAGATCCCCACCCCTGCTCCTGCCCTCTCATTTAACTCATCTCCACAGAACACACCTCCCCCTAGCTCCTCTCTTCTTCCCCTGCCTTGTCCTGCCCGAGAAGAAGAGAGAGAGAGCTCTCGGCCTCTCTCAAAAATCGAGCAAGGCTCCCTCTCCCGTGCTCTTCTCCTCCTGCATGTCCCTCTCCCGGCACCTCCTCCCTCTCCTGCATCTAACCCTCCTCTTTTTGTCGACATGTAGCAACCCCTGGAGGATCTCCGGCGAGCCCCGGTGAGCTCCGTCTCAGTCGCGTGAGCTGTCTCCCGAAGCCACACCCCACCGTGCCGCCCATCCCCGAGATCCCCGCCGTCGACCACGTCGCCCAGTCGGCTCCACATCCTCTCCCGAGCCCCCAGGTGAGCTCCCTGCCCCGAGTGACCCTCTACTAGGGTTTGCGCCCCGCCGCCGCGTCAAGAGCTAGGAGACGACATAGAGTCGTCGATCTCCCCTCTAATCCGACGGTCGTCGTCGCTAGATACCCCTTCACGCCCCCTCGCCCACTGACTGACGGGCCCCTCCCGTCAGTTTCAAATCGCCTCACGTGCGCTGCGTCGCCCTCCGTGGGCCGATTTCACAACACCCGGCCCTTTTCCCCGGAGATCAAGCCTAGACACCCCACCTGTTCATCTTTTTCTTTTGTTTTTCCACCATATCTTCTAGAGTTGCTATTTGGTTTAAATCCAAATAAAAATGTAGAAAGATGATTTTGACCAGATGCAAAATCTTGGTGGTACATACATATGTTGTCTAACAGAAGATACCTTTGGTTATCCTAGACTAGGTTTAGGTAACTATGATAAATCAATTCCTAAAAAGTACCTTGTCACCTAAATAAATTACTCAGAGAGTTTTACATATCCATTTGAGAAAAATCAAAACTCTATTGGAAGGTATTTGATATACCTATCATCTAGCATATGTCCCATGCCAAGGTGAACAGTAGTGTGCCCTTAGCAAAAATAACAAAAACATCCATTATCTTCCTTAAGAAATTTCTCTAGGTCAAACCAAATGAGGTATTGATCTAATTCCAACACCCATGGATGTGTCTTATGAAAATCTATCAAACCCCATCAGCTCAGTTTTTATTGAGCTCTGGTTGAATTGTAGTGAATTAATCTATTTTGTTACCCCTTTTTCACTAGATAAATTCTTTTAGTAGTTCTGGCTATCCAAAATGGATAATTCCAACTTATATACAAAGGAACTTCCAATACCTACCATGTAAAATTGGAATCACACTAAAACCTTCTGTAAAAGAAATCTGGTGAAAAAGACAGAAACCTTGCATAACTGCCTTTGGGAATTCCCTGAGGGCATTCTGGTAATTATTTCGACAAGATTACACTTCTATGTGGTTCAGTACATCAAACACTATCCAACCACCCAAGGAAATAATTTTTGGGCCTCCATATAAATTCTGGTGAATTATTTCCTCAAACTAGAGTTTATTCCACTATAAAAAGCATAACTAAATCTAGGTAAGTGATAATCTAGTGCAACCACTTGTGTTGGTCTTGCTTGGTCAAGGCCTACCTGAGGATATCATGGTTTCACATTGACATCCTACAGACCCTAGACCCCAACCCCAAGTTCATGGTAATTAGCCTTGACAACTATCTTCCAAGGGAAAAACACCTCTATGGAAATCTAGTAATTCCACTACTAGAACCCAACTCCTCCAAAACCTATTAAGTTAAGTAGTATTCCTTATGTTTGTTTTCTGTATGGTTTGATGCATGTATGCCTTGTATTGATTTTGGTATTGTCTACTTGCATGTATACTCGATGAGAGCGATAGTGTGAGTGTTTTATGACAAGAAGGAAGAGACTTCTTATTATTATTTGTTGGGTATTCTTGGTTATCTAAGGAAGTCCAGGGGCTTATCATTGATCACAGGCAAGCCACCATTCCTAAATTCAGATACTTGTACTATTCCTTTTTTTACCTGTTTTGTATCTCCTTTATAGATAGCATTATTTATCTGCATGTTTTGTTTTATAAATACATCGCTAATGACTTGGCTCCTCCAAGTTGTGACCTCGTGTCCCTCATGCAACCACATTACCCCAGGTGCTGGGGCTTAGCTCGTAGTTTGTCTTCATTAGCCGATGCAGCTTGTACAATGCTTATGGGGAGAAATCCCCTGAATTCCTGGAAGGCGCTAACAGTTCTACGGATCTGGAGCCTGCAGCTTGCTTCGGCAAGAGTGATCCTGTCTTGGTAAGAGTGCCGGTGCAACAATTGGGTCTCCCGCGGAGGGTATGACATAGATGGTACGAAAGGAAGTGGAGTCACCAAGTTAAGGTATACGCCAAGCTGCGGTTTATGTATATGCGTGTACGGAAGGCAGGACTATGGCTGGGAGCCACATACTCATTGCCGAGGAGAATAGACCCAAAAGGAAAAGCAGCCTTTGCTAGGGTCGACAAGCGAAAGTTTATGTTTGATTATCCGGACCCCCATCTACCTTGTGTAGTGGGTCGTGGTTTTATCCCGACGGATGTATTGATTCTTGTGGGGAAAGTGCACAAACTCTACAGAGTATAATCTATTCGAATAGCCATGTCCACGGTCAAGGAAGGTTGTAAAGGTGATGGCTAGGAGTACCCAAATGATGGTGTTTGGAAAAATGGATGAAAGTATGGAGGTTCCGAGCGAACCTGAGTTTAAAAGTTTTGTTTTGACCAGAGGTGGTCAAAGAGGTTTAAAAAGGGTTTTTACTCCAAATCTGTTTTCAAAAAGGTTTTCAACAAGGATATGGGGATATCTTGATTTATCAAACAGAGGCATGTTTCAAAACTCTTTTTCGACAAAGATATGGAGATGCCATACCTACAAGAGATAGTCTAGGCTTTTGAAAATAAACCGTAGATAGAGCTATCTCGCCACAACCAGAATTGCATTCCTTATTTCACTTATCTTGGTGGTTTGCGAGTACATTCAAAAGTACTCATGGCATTGTCCCTGGCTATTTACTTGGCCAGGCTTTCAGAGGTTCGACATCGGATGATTAAGGTGACGTCCAGCGAGCTAGGTCGTCTTCCCAGTCAATCGCCTGTAGGTTAAGGCACGATTGGGCTCTGTGCGTGATGATGTTCCGCTGCTAAAGATGGTATAGCCATAATGGCATTTATGGAAGCATTGTAAATTCGTTATGTTTTGGATGTTGTAATGATACTTGTCGGTTATGTTCCACGGCTCACTGATCATGGCAACGTGGATATATACATAACAGGGATTTCTCGGATGGTTAATCTGGGGGCCCCACAGTTGATACGTCATAAACATATCTATAATTTTTGATGTTCCATGATTGTTTAGTATCTACTTTCTTGTGTTTTGTCCACACTTTGGAGTATTTTTATACATTTTCTGGGACTAACCTATTAACAAGATGACACAGTGCCAGTTGCCTGTGTTTTTGCTATTTTTGGTTTCAAAAAAACTCGAAAAAAGAAATATTATCGGAATTGGACCGGACAAAAGCCAAAGTCAATATTTTACGAGAAGACTCATAGAGCCAGAAGACAAGACGGAGAGGGGCCATGAGGTAGCCACACCACCTGGTGGCACGGGCCCGCCCAGGCCGCGCTAGGGGGTGGTGTGGGCCCCACTAGCGCCCACGGACCTTGCATCTTCGCCTATAAAAGTACACCGGGATGAAAACCCTAAGGACCAGATCAGAATTCCACGAAAAGTTCCGCAGCGCTGTTGCCACCGAAGAGGAGATTCGGGGGACAGAAGTCTCTATTCCGGCACCCTGTCGGGACGGGGAAGTGCCCCCGGAGCCATCTCCATCGACTCCACCACCATCTCCATCACCGTTGCAGACTCCCATGATGAGGAGGGAGTAGTTCTCTCTCATGTTTGCTTGCTGCCATTCTTATTTCAGATTGCAATTACCACTTATAATCATCCATATTCCTTGTATTTCACTATCTCTTCGTCGAACTAGTGCACCTAAACACCTGACAAGTATATTGGGTGTGTTGGGGATACAAGAGACTTCTTGTATCTTGATTGCAGGGTTCCTTGAGAGGGATACCTTTGACCACTTCATCCCTACGTTCGATAAACCTTGGGTGATCCACTTAAGGGAAACTTGCTGCTGTTCTACAAACCTCTACACTTGGAGGCCCAATATTGTCTACAAGAATATAAGCGTGCGTAGAGATCAAATGACTCTTGTGGTGGTTTAGGAAAAGAAGACACATGCAATGACTCTAGTGGTGGTTTAGGAAAGGAACACAAATGCAATGACTCTGGTGGTAGTTTAGGAAAGCAACACACATTCATGACTATGGTGGTGGTTTAGAAAAAGAAGACACACGCAATGACTCTGGTGGTGGTTTAGGAAAGGAACATACATGCAATGACTCTGGTGGTCGTTTAGGAAAGGAAGACACATGCAATGACGCTGGTGGTGGTTTAGGAAAGGAACACACATGCAATGACTCTGGTGGTTTAGGAAAAGAAGACACATGCAATGACTCTAGTGGTGGTTTAGGAAAGGAACACGCATGCAATGACTATGGTGGTGGTTTAGGAAAGGAACACACATGCAATGACTATGGTGGTGCTAGTGGTGGTTTAGGAAAGGAACACGCATGCAATGACTATGGTGGTGGTTTAGGAAAGGAACACACATGCAATGACTATGGTGGTGGTTTAGGAAAAGAAGACACATGCAATGACTCTCGTGGTGGTTTAGAAAAGTAACACACATGCAATCACTCTATTGGTGGTTTAGGAAAATAACAGACATGCAATGACTCTGGTGGTGGTTTAAGAAAGCAACACACATGCAATAAGATTGGTTGTGGTTTAGTAAAGGTAGACACATGCAATGACTCTGGTGGTGGTTTAGGAAAAGAAGACTCATGCAATGATTCTGGTGGTGGTTTAGGAAAGGAACACACATGCAATGACTCTAGTGGTGGTTTGTAACATCCCAAAAACTTCAATCCAAGCTTATCAAGATCAAATCAATCAAATTTGGGGTTAACAAAAACTTTTTCAAAGTTAATATGAAAGCATTCATATATGTGTGCATTTAATTTAAGAGTTGTTTGAATTTCCATGATTGAGTGATCCAATGCTTGTAAAAAGTTTCTTAGGTGATTTAAACATCATCTACATCATTCCCAATCTTTTCCTAAAGAAAGTCAAATAAAAAGAATTAAAAAGGAGGAATGGTCATTTTGGCAAATTTAACTCTCATGCCTACTTTGGCTATTCCTAGTACTCAAATTTTAACAGAAACAATTCTTGATCTTTGCACCCCTTGCTAGTACACATAATGAGGTACCAAATCCCACCTTTTGATCTGCTAAAAACATCCTGTAAACTAATTTACAGAATGTTTTTAGCAGATCAAAAGGTGGGCCTTGGTACCTCATTATGTGTACTAGCAAGGGGTGCAAAGATTAAGAATTGTTTCTGTTAAAATTTGAGTACTAGGTATAGCCAAAGTAGGCATGCGAGTTAAATTTGCCAAAATGACCGTTCCTCCTTTTTAATTCTTTTTGATTTGACTTTCTTTAGGAAAAGTTTGGGAATGATGTAGATGATGTTTAAATCACCTAAGAAACATTTTACAAGCATTGGATCACTCAATCATGGCAATTCAAACAACTCCTAAATTAAATGCACACATATATGAATGCTTTCATATTAAGTTTGGAAAAGTTTTTGTTAACCCCAAATTTGATTGATTTGATCTTGATAAGCTTGGATTGAAGTTTTTGGGATGTTACAAACCTTCCCCCTTAAACAAAATATTGTCCCAAGATTTACAAAGAAAACTAGGAACTTAAGAGATCTGGGAACTCCGTCCTAATGTAATCTTCTCGCTCCCAAGTAGCTTCCTCCTCGGTATGGTTGCTCCACTAAATCTTGAGAAACTTGATACTTCTGGTCCTGGTGGTTCTGTAGGCTTCTTCTAAGATACGAATGGGTACTTCTCGATAGGTCAGGTCCTTGTTGATTTTCACAGCTCTGTGATCGATCTTCTTGAAAACTTCGGTCTTCTCGGGCACTTCCAAGAATTTGCGAAGTAACGAGATATGGAACACATTGTGGATGGCTGACATCTCTTTAGGTAGTTCCAACTGATACGATACTTCTCCTCGGCGGTTCAGAATCTTGAAAGGTCCGATATATCTGGGGGCTAACTTTCCTTTCAGACTAAAGCGTTGAGTTCCTTTCAAGGGTGAAACCTTGAGATATACAAAATCTCCGACATTGAAAGTCAGGTCTCTTCTTCTTTTGTCAGCATATCTCTTTTGTCTAGATTGGGCGGTCTTGAGATGCTCACAGACTTTGTGAACTTTCTCTTCTGCTTCTCGGAGAATGTTGGGTCCGAAGATCTGACTCTCTCCTATTTGCGACCAATTCAAAGGGGTACGACACTTTCTTTCGTAAAGGAATTCAAATGGTGCCATCTGCAAACTAGCTTGATAATTGTTGTTGTATGAGAATTCTGTGAAAGGCAGGCAGTCTTCCCATTTTGATCCATATTCTAACACACAAGCTCTAAGCATATCCTCTAGGATTTGGTTGACTCTCTCAGTCTGTCCATCTGTTTGGGGTGATATGCTATACTGAAATTCAACTTGGTTCCTAAACCTTCCTGTACTTTCTGCCAAAATCTTGAGGTAAACTGGGTTCCTCGATTTGATACGATGGTCTTGGGGGTTCCATGCAGACTAACAATCCTAGCAATGTATAGCTCTGCTAACTTTGCACTCTGGTAAGTTGTTTTGACAGGTATAAAGTGGGCTACCTTGGATAGTCTATCAACTATGACCAGATTGAGTCATTTCCCCTACTAGAAGTAGGTAAACCAGTGATAAAGTACATTCCGACGGAATCCCATTTCCATTCCGGAATCTGCAATGGTTGCAACAGTCCTGCAGGTCTCTAGTGTTCTGCCTTGACTCTTTGACAGATGTCACATTTGGCGATGTAGCTTCCGATCTCTCTCTTCATCTTGTGCCACCAAAATTGCTCTTTCAAATCCTGATACATCTTTGTTCCTCCGGGGTGGATAGAATAAAGAGTATCATGAGCCTCCTTCATGATAACTTCCTTCAGCTCCGAATCTGCTGGGACACAGATACGTCCTTTGTACCACAGTACTCCATATTCGTCTTCGGTGAATCCAGGTACCTTTCCTATACCAATACGACGTTTGATTCCGTCGATACTTTCATTCCCCTTCTGGGCTTCCTTGATTTGGCTAATCAAAGTGGGTTGAAGTTCAATGCTAGCTAGGAATCCTTTGCTAGCTAATTTAGTCCTGAATTGCTCCAACTCGTCATAAAAACTTGGTTGCTTCTCCTTGATCATGGTGTTAAGCGTACACGGCAATCTGCTAAGCGCATCCGCTACCACATTGGCTTTGCCGGGGTGATAGTGAATGTCAAGGTCATAATCCTTGATTAACTCTATCCATCTTCTTTGCCTCATATTTAGCTCCTTCTGAGTGAAGATATACTTCAAGCTCTTATGATCTGAGTAAATCTCACATCAATTTCCCATAAAATAATGACGCCATGTCTTCAGTGCTAGAACTACAACTGCTAGTTCAAGATCATGGGTCGGATAGTTCTGCTCATGCTGCTTCAGTTGTCGAGACAGATAAGTGATGACTTTGCCTTCTTGCATCAATACACATCCTAGACCAATCTTGGATGCGTCACAATACACATCAAATGGCTTCTTGATGTCTGGCATGACCAAAATTGGGGCTGATATCAATCTCTTCTTCAGCTCCGGGAAACTGGCTTCACATTTTTCTGTCCATTCAAACTTCTTGTCCTTTTTCAACAATTGGGTCATGGGTCGGGCTATGCTCGAGAATCCCTCTACGAACTTGCGGTAATATCCCGCTAATCCGAGAAAAGAACGGACTTGGGTTTGAGTGGTTGGGGCTTTCCATTCCCACATGTTAGAATATGTGGTGAGGACATGTGTCCACATGATCCCATATTTTGGTGGTGAATATTAAATTTTAGTTAATTTTTCAATGAGTAGAAATTACTTTTCTAAAATAAAAAGAAGGAAACTTTGATTTAAACTTGTGATGCTTGTGATGATAATAGATCATCAATTGTGTGTCTTAGAATGCTATCTAGCCTAGTTAAGTATTGTTTGGTGATTGTGCACTCCCTATGTATTTATAGACGATAGTACCGACCAAGCTTTCGAGGAGGAGGAGTTCTACCAAGAAGAAGAAGAAGATAACTTCACCAATTTCACCAACCAAGGCAAGCCACCATTAACAATGCCAGCTACTATTAGCAAGCAAGCACTATCCAAGATTAACCCTTGCAAGTTAGGACATGCAAGTGTAGTACTTAGCAAACTAGAATCAAACTAGATGGTTTAGAAAAGATGCCTTAAGCATGCTTTGATCACACCCCCCTTATTTAACTAATAGTACCCCAAGTCCTAGTTACAAGTTTTACCCTTCTTAGGTTATACAAAGTTCTTTACTTGTTTTGAAGGTACCATAAAAAGTATAAAACTTGACCTATTTAGAAACCTTTAGATGTCATTCTATGGCATGAGATTGAACCCATCTTTACCACCTTAGTGAACACTCTTAACTTAGTAGTTTAGAGTAGATAAAAAAACTTGAGTCACTTTAGATGGGAACACTTGGTGAAAACTAATTATGAAAACCTTAGAATGATGAGTCATTCTATTGAGATGTTTTGACATGTGTTGAGAAACACAATTGGTTGATGATGATGAAAATGTTGAGGCATGAGCCTTAACCCTTTTTATAAAACTGATGGTTGGATTCGGATGCGATACCATTCCAAAATTTACCGTACAACGACATTACCTGAATTGGGTAAGGCTTAGCTGGAAATTTATATGCATTAGTACTAGTTCCATCACGGGAGAGGTTTGAGCTGAGGCTACCTCTCAATGTTGTCCACCTATGCAGTGCCCAAGATGACTGATGGTCATGATTGGGAGGCCATGCTCATAGGAGAGGTGCTTATACTAGGGTGTGTAAAGGGAAGGTTATGTTTGATTATCTGCATACTAAGTATGATGATTCAAGGTTATCCCTGACAGATGTATCGAATCTTGTGGTGAAAGTGTACCACCTCTGCAGAGTGTCAAACTATTCGAATAGCCGCGTCCGTGGTTATGGTCAGTTGGAATGGCCATACTGTTTCGTTGTTAGATGTTTTCTAAAGACTTTGAAAAGAATGATGAATCTTGACTTGACCACAACAGGGTTGTGTTTATGACAATAATTTCCCCAACTTAAGTGATTCTAGAGTTTTACTTTATCTTTCTTTGCTTCTGAACTCAGCTTAGGTTTCAAACTTAACTTTATAGTTAAACATAGAGTTAGCACTTTAACTTAGATTTATACTACTTGTTAGTGGTAGTTTGCGAGTACTTAAAGAGTACTCATGGCATTTGTCCCTGGCTATTATAATGGCCAGACTATGAAGCAGATTATCAAGATGATGATCAGCAGGATGGCTATGATAACTAGGACTATCTGCCTTTGTCAGCATTGCCTGTGCGCCTGAAGATGGACCCCACCGCTACGCTATCTTTATTTCCGCTGCTTGTTGTATTAAGACTGGATCATGCGATCCTTATTTGTGTAAAACCTTATGTATGGTTTGAAATGTATGATGTACTGTGATACCCAATCCGTTATGTCTCGCAAAAATGGTAATCATGGGAATGCGAGGTATGGCATAACGGGCATCTCGGATTAAAAATCCGGGTGTTGACATGGTTTAGGAAAAGAGCACACATGCAATGACTCTTGTGGTGGTTTAGGAAAAGAAGACACATGCAATGACTCTGGTGGTGGTTTAGGAAAGGAGCACACATGCAATGACTCTGATGGTGGTTTAGGAAAAGAAGACACATGCAATGACTATGGTGGTGGTTTGAGAAAGGAACACACATGCAATGACTCTGGTGGTGGTTTAGGAAAGGAACACACATGAAATGATTATGCTTGTTGTTTAGGAAAGGAAGACACATGCAATAACTCTGGTGGTGGTTTAGGAAAAGAAGACACATGCAATGATTCTGGTGGTGGTTTAGGAAAGTGTAACATCCCAATTTCAGCAACCCTGACTAGTTGTCCATAATGCAAAAATCAGGGGGAACAAAAACTTTTTCTTGTTTATTGGTGCAGTGTATGCTGGTTGTTTGTTTGTACTTGTGCATGTGAGTGTCTATCATATGATACTCCTTACCTCACCATCAGTTGACAAAAGCTATTTACCAAAAACTCTCCTGGCTCATGTTACATATTCTCAAATGTTCTGGCATGTCAAATCATGAGCCAAGATGCTTATGCAACCAAAACTAGTTTTGAGGCTTCTATTGACAAAGCTATGGAGAGATATACAATATAATCTCCTTATGTTTTCAAGACAGGACCTTCAACTAATCTTATCTCTAGATTTCCCAAAACCTCTTCCCAAAGCATTTGAATTCTACTCTTGTTAGACATACCAAGGACTCTCATCTTATTCAAACTCCAACCCTTCGAAATGCCCCAACCTTACCTCAAGCTAAGCTTGATGGTAACCCCAGTAGTTGATGTGCTTAGTTATAAGATGAGTTGCCTTGATCTGCTGTCTAATGAGTTGCCTTGATCTGCTGTTTGACTTGTTTGCCTAGGAAGTAGTATGAGCCATTCTAGGAGCTCATCACTAGGGTCAAGATGTTTCCAAATTATCACCCCCCTAAGCAAGAGTAGAAACATGGACCCGGTCTCTAGCTACTAAGTGATCATCCAAAACCCTTAACCACATCAATCCTGAAGATTTCCATTCTAGAAGCTTCCAAGTCAATGAAGACCAATATCAAGCAGGGATCCTTACTACTCAATCTACACTTCACCATCATCCACTTGATGATGTTTTGGTATCTTGCTATCCATCAACCCCCCCCCCCCCTCATAATCTAGTCAAAAACCCTAAATCTGCCAAATTTGGCTAAGTCTGGAATCTGTTTCAACATCACCTTTTTGAATGTCTCCCTTTCTCAACCCTTGTCCATTTTTGGTAATGCGCTTGACCATATTGTTAACCATCCTAAGGACTACCAAGGCCCACTATTGCCATTGGTTAGATCACCCTCAAACCCACTTGTTCTTGATGGTTTTGCAGGCAAGCAAATAACTTTTCCTGCAAATCTAGTCAACATGCCTACTTTGACAGAAGCTCACACCATCGTCCAACCTTCTATGGACCAACTCTTTGCATGGTTGTGTTCTAATCATATAGGTCTATCAATTTCTACTTCACTTGTTCCAGGTGGATCCTTGTGCTTCTTAAATCCACAAGGTTTTGAAGGCTAGTTGATAATCTTCTTTGGCAGGCTTATTTTATTCAAAGATTGAAATCAATTCTTGGTGAAATCAAGAAAGATCAAGCTCAAAACTCTGTACCATGTTCATGTGCATCACTTTTTCTATCCATCCATCTACCCCATGCCCCAAGCTCAAAACAATGTTTTGATAGTATGAAATTAACATCACCCTAGATCCTTAATCTAGGGTATTTCACCAAAATCAACTTGGATTCGCCAATACCAAGGTTGCAAATGTTTTCTACCTCTTTTATACATCATATACCTTGATCAGCAAGATTTATCAAATATTATCCATAATTATTATGGCTCCAAATCCAATAAATCTTAATAGCCAAAATCTCAAAAACTCCTTTCCCAAAGGAAAGTTTGGTTTTTACCAAAACACGTCCCCAACTTATGGCTCAATTGAGATCCATATATCATACCCTAACTTCCTACTTCCAAAATAAATATTTTTGAAGAGCTTTATTATTTCTTTTTGCCCATTTTCTTAAATGGCTGAATTGGAATAATAATTGTTTTCAATACTTTTATCTTCCAATAAATCTTGGGAAAATTCCCCTAAGTGTGTATTCGCATTTGGGACCCTCTCACACCAAAAACCAACCTTGTCCTAAGTAATTATATCAAATGATCTTCTAAAAACTACTTCTGCCCTTTTTGAATAAATAGTTTTAAGTGGACTTTAAATCAGTTGAAAAATCTCAAACAATTCCTACGTTGAGGTATTGACCATATCTACCCATTATTGCCATCCTACCATATTGCCAAAGACAACTTTCGAGACTTCCTCATAATAATGTAGTTGATCAATTTTGGAATCTAGGCAAATCCTCCACTCAAAACCCCACAAAACTTTACCAACCTGGTCAAGCAAGCTTCCCTAGCACAACTCACACCCTCCTAGTCATGTGCACTGTAGCCCTAGCACTGTGGCACCCCCTTTCCCTTGTCCTTTAGTGCTTGGAAGAGGAGAGAAACACATGGTTATCTCACATCTTGCCTTGTATTAACTCACAGCTGCTACCACTCCTCCTCTCTGACCTGTAGCCCGACCAGAAACCACTCTCCCCGCCCACAACATCCTCCCCCTGGTTTCACACATTCCTCCCTTCCCCTAAAATGGACCTAGTACCCCATGGACTACTCCCTCTCGGTATAAATGGCCAGAGGCCACCTCACTCTCTCCTGCTCCCTCATTTCTCCCCCTCCAACTCCCCCTCACCTCCCCCGAGTACCACTCCCTCTCCTGCCCGTGAGAGAGAGAGAGAAGAAGCTTCGGCCTCCCCCATGGATTCGAGTAGGGACCTCTCCTCCTTGCCCCTCTCTCACTACATGTGGCCATACCAAGCTCCCCTCGATCCCCTGTTTCTAACCGTGCCTCCCTCTCTTCTCAGGAACGACCAGAACCCCCTCGCCGGCAAGCTCCCGAAGCTATCCTTCCGGTCGTTCTCGCGCAAGCCCCTCACCGATGGAGAACTACCTCATGCCGCCCCTCATCGGGACCGCCCTAGAGAGCTGCTTCACCTATGCCCCTCCCCGGCTCCGCTCCTCCCTATGGTAAGCCTCCTCCGTGCCGCCCCGCCCTCTGCTAGGGTTTTCTCCTGTTGCTGGCATCGAGAGGAAGGGGATGAGCGGGGGCTGTCGA
Source organism: Avena eriantha (assembly GCA_910589775.1). Classification (NCBI taxonomy): domain Eukaryota; kingdom Viridiplantae; phylum Streptophyta; class Magnoliopsida; order Poales; family Poaceae; genus Avena; species Avena eriantha. The sequence goes on along the minus strand of OU342746.1, from coordinate 31,879,134 downwards.
TTCAATTTTAATCAAACGACCATCATTCCTCGATACCCCTTCGCCGCCCCTATCCAGCTAACCGCTAGGCCCCACCTGGCGGGTTCGAACGGGATCGTTCCGCACGCGGCATTGCTAGCCGTGGGCCGAATCCTCCTTCCGGGCCCAACTCCCTAGCAGACCCAGCACACTGCAGCTATTTTTCCTTTTTCTTTTTAGCAGATCTTTTAATTCTAGAAGCTACTTGCTAGGTTTAAATCCAAATAAAAATGGAAATTACAATGTTTTTCCCAGATCTAAATTCTATTAAGTACATGGATCTTTTCCCTAACACCCAGTATCCTTGGTTAGTTCAAAATATGTATGGATTAAATATATTAAATCAATTGCCCAGAAGTATTTAAAACACTCCTTAAATCCCTCAGGGAGATTCACATCCCCAAACGGAGTAAACCCAAGTCCCTCTGAAAGGTGGTTGTTCTACCTATTAGTGAATATTTATCTCATGCCTTATTGAGATGTGCCTTGCTTGTAACAAAAATAACAAAAACAATGCAGATATGACTTTAGAAAATTCCCTAGGCATATCTACAGCACCTATTAGACTCATTCCAACTCCTAGAGAAGTGTACCATCAATACCTATCAAAAACCAGGAGATAAGGAATTATTGACCCTCTGTTGAATTTTAGTGAATTAAATACTTCTGTAAGTGGTATTATCACTAGATAAATCATTCCAGGAGTTTGACAACTCCAAAAAGAGTGAATCCAATTCCTACAGAAAGGTATTCAAAATATCTACCTTGTGGCATTGGTTTATTATCAAAAGCTACTGTATATCCAATCCAGTGAAAAAGACAAGTTGTCGACAGAACTGCCTTTGGGAATTTCCTGAGGGCAGTCTGTTAATTATTTTGGCATGGTTCCAACTCTCAGTGAACAAGTACATAATTCCCTACCAAACCATCCAAGGAAATAATTGTTTAAGCTCCAGAACTTTTCTGGTGAATTATCTCCTAAAACTAGAATTTATTTCATTAGAATATTCGTTAGAAATTAAAGAAAAGTGATAAAATAGTGAAACCACTTTTATTGGTTTAATTTTATCAACAACTATCTGTTGGTATCATGTTTATACAATTATATCATATAGGATATGGTCTTGGTCCGAAATCCATCTCTTAGGTAGTTTTTAGACTATAAATCCTAAGGGATTTTCTTCCATTTTCTTCCAATTGTAACAAACCCAATCTATCAAAACCTGCTGTTCTGAATGATGTGTCTATGCTTGTTTGCTGTATTGTAATGATTCTTGTATGCATAGTGTTGATTATGTCATTTGTTTACTTGCATGTGATTTTATCGACGATAGATGCGATTATATCGGAGACCAGAAGAAGTCGGTTATTATACTTGGTTATTATTGTATTCTAAGAAGAAGTCTAGGGACATATTTCTGATCATCAGGCCATCCACCTTGTTGCTCATAAGCCTTGTCCTACTATTTTACTTACGTAGGTTTTATCTACTGTTTATTAAAGCTGCATTGTTTTGCTTTATAATGATGTATATATGGTAGTGATTCGGTTCCTCCGAACTATTACACTTTGGTACTCCTAAGTACAACCCCCTTGGTGACACCTACTTGTCCCTAGTATTGTAGATGGTGTAACACACCATACCCCCTTTTTGAGACCCTGTTTTAGCAAAAGAAAAGCTAGAGGATGGGAAGACCCCAGAAAAAGTTTTACCAAATGTTTATGATAAATCCCTGGTGAGGTGGGACCTCCCAAGAGTTGTTGAGAAAGAAAAGGGTTTTTTTTATAAAATGCTGAAGGGAAGCTGGAGGAAAAAGGTTTATAAAAACGCACCCAGTTCTTTGTAGTTTAGCTATAACAACTTAACCCTGTGCAACCAGATTACTCTAGAATGGGATAGGGCTGGATATGTTGTTTGTCTATTCTGGTATAAGCTGCCTCGCAACTACTACAGGGGATGAAACTCCCTGGAGGGTGGGCCTTCTCCTGAAGGGTCCATGTGGGACATCGACCTAGAGAAGGAACAAAGGGTTTACGGACCTCCACATGTTACTATGAGCCCCTCATTGAAAGCGCCCACTCTTCGAAGTGTAAAATGCACTCCGGTTGGTCCTAGGTACCCGACATCCCAGTTTTGAGGGGAGTAACACTCATAGGGTAGGCACTTATATTGGAGTGGGCATCCGGAGAGTCTTGATCGGTTACTCGACCCACGATCGGTGAAGATCAGGGTAGTGTACCCAGATGGTGTGGGTAAAGTGTACAACCTCTGCAGAGTGTAAATCTATTCGAATAGCCGTGTCCGCAGTCATGGACAGGTTGGACAAACTTCTGTAGAGCGGTGCTGGTTTTGATTTTAAAAAGGATTTCGGAAAAGAAATGGATTTGGAAATGTTTTGACCATGGGATGGTCGTAAAGGAGAAAGGTTTTGACCATGGGATGGTCAGAAGGAGGAGAAAGGAGTTTGGTCGTGGGATGACATGAAGACGGGAACAAATGGGTGACCCAGTCCTAAAGTTTTCCAGAACTTTAAAAAAGGTTTCCAAAATGCTTTACAAAAGTTTTCAACAAAGATATGTAGATGTTATATCTACAAGAGAAACTAATTGAGAACAAAACATCTCTTGGAGCTCTCCTACTACCACAGCCATAATGCATATCCTCTTGTTATTACTGTTATCTTAAGGTGGTTTGCGAGTACATTCAAAGTACTCACTGGCATTGTTCCTGGCTATTAACTTGGTCAGATATCAAGAAGAAGATGATGTTGGCGACTATGCGAGCTAGGACATTCTCCCAGTCAGTTGCTAGGCATGGATCGGGCTCTACGCTTGATGAAGATCTGCTGGTGATATTGATGTAGCCATAACGATATTTATGTAAGTCTTGTAATTCGGTATGTCTCGAATGTTGTAATGATACTTGTCGGTTATGTTCCACGGCTAACTGATCATGGGAACGTGGTGTATGCATAACACAGATTTCTTGGATGATTAATCCGGGGTCCCCACAGAAAGGAACAGACATTCAATTACTTTGGTGGTTGTTTAGGAAAGGAACACACATTCAATGATTCTGGTGGTGGTTTAGTAAAGGAACACAGATGCAATGACTCTAGTGGTGGTTTAGGAAAAGAAGTCACATGCAATGACTCTGCTGGACCCATCTGGTTTAGGAAAAGGAGACACATGGATTACTCTAGTGGTGGTTTAGGAAAGGAACACACATTCAATGTTTCTAGTCGTGGGTTAGGAAAGGAACACACATGCAATGTCACTGGTGGATCAATGTGGTTTAGGAAAAGAACACACATGCAATGTCTCTGGTGAGGGATTAGGAAAGGAACACACATGCAACGACCATGGTGGTGGTTTAGGAAAGGAACATGCATGCAATGACTCTAATGGTGGTTTAGGAAAGGAAGACACATGAAATGACTCTGGTGGTGGTTTAGAAAAAGAAGACGCATGCCATGACTATAGTCTTGGTTTAGGAAATGAATACACATCCAATGACTCTGGTGGTGGTTTAGGAAACCAACACACATGCAATGTCTCTGGTGGTGGTTTAGGAAAGGAACACACATGCAATGACACTGGTGGATCCATGTGGTTTAGGAAAAGAAGACACATGAAATGACTCTGGTGGTGGTTTTTGAAAGGACCACACATGCAATGACTCTGGTGGTGGTTTAGAAAAGAAGACACATGCAATGATTCTAGTGGTGGTTTAAGAAAGGAACACACATTCAATGACTCTAGTGGTGGTTTAGGAAAAGAATACACATGCAATGGCTCTGGTGGTGGTTTAGGAAAGGAACACACATGCAATCACTCTGGTGGTGGTTTAGGAAAATACGACATATGCAATGACTCTGGTGGTGGTATGAGAAAGGAACACACATGCAATGATTCTGGTGGAGGTATAGGAAAAGGAACACACATGCAATGACTCTGGTGGTTGTTTTGGAAAGGAAGACACATCCAATAACTCTGGTGGTGGTTTAGGAAAAGAAGACACATTCAATGATTCTAGTGGTGATTTAGGAAAGGATCACACAATCAATGACTCTGTTGGTGGTTTAGGACAGGAACACACATTCAATGATTTTAGTGGTGGTTTAGTAAAGGAACACACATGCAATGACTCTAGTGGTGGTTTAGGAAAGGAAGACACATTCAATGACTCTGGTGGTGGTTTAGGAAAGGAACACACATGTAATAACACTGGTGGATCCATGTGGTTTAGGAAAATAAGACACATGCAATGACTCTGGTGATGGATTAGGAAAGGAACACACATGCAATGACTATGGTGGTGGTTTAGGAAAGGAACAAACATGCAATGACTATGGTGATGGTTTAGGCAAGGAACACACATCCAATGACTCTGGTGGTGGTTTAGGAAAGGAAGATACACGCAATGACTATAGTGGTGGTTTAGGAAAACAAAACACGTGCAATGACTCTAGTGGTGGTTTAGTAAAAGAACACACATGCAATGACTCTGGTGGTGGTTTAAGAAAGGAACACACATGCAATGACACTGGTGGTGGTTTATTAAAGGAAGACACATGCAATGACTCTAGTGGTGGTTTAGGAAAAGAAGACACATGCAATGATTCTGGTGGTGGTTTAGGAAAGGAACACAAATGCAATTATTCTAATGGTTGTTTAGGAAAAGAACACACATGCAATGACTCTTGTGGTGGTTTAGGAAAAGAAGACACATGCAATGACTCTGGTGGTGTTTAGGAAAGGATCACACATGCAATGACTCTAGTAGTGCTTTAGGAAAACAAGACACATGCAATGACTCTAGTGGTGGTTTGAGAAAGGAACACACATGCAATGACTCTGGTGGTGGTTTAGAAAGGAACACACATGCAATGATTCTGGTTGTTGTTTAGGAAAGGAACACACATGCAATAACTCTGGTGGTGGTTTAGGAAAAGAAGACACATGCAATGATTCTGGTGGTGGTTTAGGAAAGGAACACACATGCAATGACTCTGGTGGTGGTTTAATAAAGGAACACACATGAAACGACACTCCTGGTGGTTTAGTAAAGGAAGACACATGCAATGACTCTAGTGGTGGTTTAGGAAAAGAAGACACATGCCATGATTCTGGTGGTAGTTTAGGAAAGGAACACACATGCAATAATTCTAGTGGTGGTTTAGGAAAAGAACACACATGCAATGACTCTAGTGGTGGTTTAGGAAAGGAAGAGACATGCAATGACTCTGGTGGTGGTTTAGGAAAGGAACACACATGCAATAACACTGGCGGATCCATGTGGTTTAGGAAAAGAAGACACATGCAATGACTCTGGTGATGGATTAGGAAAGGAACACACATGCAATGACTATGGTGGTGGTTTATGAAAGGAACAAACATGCAATGACTATGGTGGTGGTTTAGGAAAGGAACACACATGCAATGACTCTGGTGGTGGTTTAGGAAAGGAATATACACGCAATGACTATGGTGGTGGTTTAGGAAAAGAAGACACATGCAATGACTCTAGTGGTGGTTTAGTAAAAGAAAACACATGCAATAACTCTGGTGGTGGTTTAATAAAAGGAACACACATGCAATGACACTATTGGTGGTTTAGTAAAGGAAGACACATGCAATGACTCTAGTGGTGGTTTAGGAAAAGAAGACACATGCAATGATTCTGGTGGTGGTTTAGGAAAGGAACACACATGCAATGATTCTAGTGGTGGTTTAGGAAAAGAACACACATGCAATGACTCTTGTGGTGGTTTAGGAAAAGAAGACACATGCAATGACTCTGGTGGTGTTTAGGAAAGGATCACACATGTAATGACTCTAGTGGTGGTTTAGGAAAGCAAGCCACATGCAATGACTCTGGTGGTGGTTTGAGAAAGGAACACACATGCGATGACTCTGGTGGTGGTTTAGAAAGAAACACACATGCAATGATTCTAGTTGTTGTTTAGGAAAGGAAGACACATGCAATAACTCTGGTTGTGGTTTAGGAAAAGAAGACACATGCAATGATTTTGGTGGTGGTTTAGGAAAGGAACACACATGCAATGATTCTGGTGGTAATTTAAGAAAGGAACACACATGCAATGACTCTAGTGGTGGTGGTTTAGTAAAGGAAGACACATGCAATGACTAAAGTGGTGGTTTAGGAAAAGAAGACACATGCAATGATTCTGGTGGTGGTTTTGGAAAGGAACACACATGCAATGATTCTAGTGGTGGTTTAGGAGAAGAACACACATGCAATGACTCTTGTGCTAGTTTAGGAAAACAAGACACATGCAATGACTCTTGTGGTGTTTAGGAAAGGATCACACATCCAATGACTCTAGTGGTGGTTTGAGAAAGGAACACACATGCAATGAATCTGGTGGTGGTTTAGAAAGGAACACACATGCAATGATTCTGGTTGTTGTTTAGGAAAGGAAGACACATGAAATAACTCTGGTGGTGGTTTAGGAAAAGAAGACACATGCAATGATTCTGGTGGTGGTTTAGGAAAGGAACATAGATTCAATTATTCTGGTTGTGGTTTAGGAAAGGAACACACATTCAATGATTCTGGTGGTGGTTTAAGAAAGGAACACACATGCAATGACTCTAGTGGTGGTTTAGGAAAAGATGACACATCCAATGACTCTGGTGGACCCATCTGGTTTAGGAAAAGTATACACATGCAATGAGTCTGATGGTGGTTTAGGAAACAAACACACATGCTGTAAAATCCCAAATCTTTAATCCAAGGTTATCAAGATCCAAATCACCCAATTTAGGGTTAACGAAAACTTTTTCTCATTTAAATCTTTAAGCATGCATATGTGTGTTTCCATTAACTAAGAATTGTTTTGAATTGCCATCACTGAGTGATGTATTGGTTGTAAAATGACTCTAAGGTGAGTTACACATCATCTAGATCATCCTCAAGAAAATCCCAAATAAAAAGAAATAAAAAAGAATTAAATAAGGCAAATGGTCACTTTTGCCATTTTAATCAACTAGGACACTTTGGGTATTCCTAGGACTCAATTTCCCACAGAGACAATTGTGGATCTTTACACCCCTTGCTACTACAAGGAGAGATGTGCAAAGGCCCCCTTTGAATTCTTCCAAAAACATCCAAACACTAATTTGAAATGACATTTGAGAATGGAACCAAGTGTATGTATCTAGATCATACTTTTTCAAAAACCATCTAAATGAACTCCATTTGACAAATCCTAGCAACCACATATACTCAAGCATGAGAACAACTACTCCACCAAAAATCTTTGAAAAATTCAAATCTTTGTGTCATGCGACCATTTGGTCGAACACTTGGCATGCACTGATCACACTCTAGATTAGACTCACTGTTTCTACAGGGTTTTGCCACCCATTTGCACCCCATTTTCTCCCTCTGTCCCTCTTTGATCTAACCGGACCATAATCAGCCCACCCGCTTGTCCCTAGGAGTAGTGCACCGCCACCCCAAGGACATGTCCACCGGCCATCCTTGCCAAAGCCACAGGCGACCACCAGCCCCTCTCCGCCGCTCTAGGAACATACATGCAATGAAACTGTTGGATCCATGTGGTTTAGGAAAAGAAAACACATGAAATGACTCTGGTTGTGGTTTTTGAAAGGAACACACATGCAATGACTCTGGTGGTTTAGGAAAGGAAGACACATGCAATGACTCTAGTGGTGGTTTAAGAAAGGAACACACATTCAATGACTCTAGTGGTGTTTTAGGAAAAGAGGACACATGCAATGACTCTGGTGGTGGTTTAGGAAAAGAAGACATATGCAATGACTCTGGTGGTGGTTTGAGAAAGGAACACACATGCAATGATTCTGGTGGAGGATTAGGAAAAGGAACACACATGCAATGACTCTGGTGGTAGTTTTTGAAAGGAAGACACATGCCATAACTCTGGTGGTGGTTTAGGAAAAGAAGACACATGCAATGATTCTAGTGGTGATTTAGGAAAGGATCACACAATCAATGACTCTGGTGGTGGTATAGGAAAGGAACACACATTCAATGATTCTAGTGGTGGTTTAGTAAAGGAACACACATGCAATGACTCTAGTGGTGGTTTAGGAAAGGAAGACACATGCAATGACTCTGGTGGTGGTTTAGGAAAGGAACACACATGCAATAACACTGGTGGATCCATGTGGTTTAGGAAAGGAAGACAGATGCAATGACTCTGGTGATGGATTTGGAAAGGAACACACATGCAATGACTATGGTGGTGGTTTAGGAAAGGAACAAACATGCAGTAATACTGGTGGATCCATGTGGTTTAGGAAAAGAAGACACATGCAATGACTCTGGTGATGGATTAGGAAAGGAACACACATGCAATGACTATGGTGGTGGTTTAGGATAGGAACAGACATGCAATAACTCTAGTGGTGGTTTAGGAAAGGAAGACATATGCAATGACTCTGGTGATGGTTTAGGAAAAGAAGACACACGCAATAAATCTAGTGGTGGTTTAGGAAAAGAAGACACATGCAATGACTCTAGTGGTGGTTTAGTAAAAGAAAACACATGCAATGACTCTGGTGGTGGTTTAAGAAAAGGAACACACATGCAATGAAACTGGTGGTGGTTTAGTAAAGGAAGACACATGCAATGACTCTAGTGGTGGTTTAGGAAAAGAAGACACATGCAATGATTCTGGTGGTGGTTTAGGAAAGGAACACACATGCAATGACACTGGTGGATCCATGTGGTTTAGGAAAAGAAGACACGTGCAATGACTCTGCTGGTGGTTTAAGAAAAGAAGACACATGCAATGACTCTGGTGGTGTTTTAGGAAAGGAACACACATGCAATGACACTGGTGGATCCATGTGGTTTAGGAAAATAAGACACATGAAATGACTCTGGTGGTTTTGGAAAGGAACGCACATGCACTAACTCTGGTGGTGGTATAGGAAAGGAGGACACATGCAATGACTATGGTGGTGGTTTAGAAAAAGAAGACACATGCAATGACTCTAGTGGTTGTTTAGGAAATGAACACACATGTAATGACTCTGGTGGTGGTTTAGTAAAGGAAGACACATCCAATGACTCTGTTGGTGGTTTAGGAAAAGAAGACACATGTAATGACTCTGGTGGTGGTTTAGGAAAGGACACACATGCAATGACTATGGTGGTGGTTTAGGAAAGGAAAACACATGCAATGACGCTGGTGGTGGTTTAGTAAAGGAAGATACACGCAATGACTATGGTGGTCGTTTAGGAAAAGAAGACACATACACTGACTCTGGTGGTGGTTTAGAAAAAGAACACACATGCAATGACTATGGTGGTGGTTTTGGAAAGGAACAAACATGCAATGACTCTGGAGGTGGTTTAGTAAAGGAAGATACACGCAATGACTATGGTGGTTTTT
>OU342746.1:31826340-31868706 GCA_910589775.1 Avena eriantha | reverse complement strand
AAGACACATGCAATGACTCTAGTGGTGGTTTAGTAAAAGAAAACACATGCAATGAGTCTGGTGGTGGTCTAAGAAAAGGAACACACATGCAATGACACTGGTGGTGGTTAAGTAAAGGAAGACACATGTAATGACTCTAGTGGTGGTTTAGGAAAAGAACACACATGCAATGACTCTGGTGGTTTAAGAAAGGAAGACACATGCAATGACACTGGAGGTGGTTTAGTAAAGGAAGACACATGCAATGACTATGGTGGTGCTTTAGGAAAGGAACACACATGCAATGATTCTAGTAGTGGTTTAGGAAAAGAACACACAAGCAATGACTCTTGTGGTGGTTTAGGAAAACAAGACACATGCAATGACTCTGGTGGTGGTTTAGGAAAGTAGCACACATGCAACGACCCTAGTGGTGGTTTAGAAAAAGTAGACACATGCACTGACTCTGGTGGTGGTTGGGGAAAGGAACAAACATGCAATGACACTGGTGGATCCATGTGGTTTAGGAAAAGAAGACACAGGCAATGACTCTGCTGATGGTTTAAGAAAAGAAGACACATGCAATGACTCTGGTGGTGGTTTAGGAAAGGAACACACATGCAATGACACTGTTGGATCCATGTGGTTTAGGAAAATAAGACACATGAAATGACTCTAGTGGTTTTGGAAAGGAACACACATGCACTAACTCTGGTGGTGGTATAGGAAAGGAGGACACATGCAATGACTATGGTGGTGCTTTAGAAAAAGAAGACACATGCAATGACTCTAGTGGTTGTTTAGGAAATGAACACACATGTAATGACTCTGGTGGTGGTTTAGTAAAGGAAGACACATGCAATGACTCTTGTGGTGGTTTAAGAAAGGAACACACATGCAATCACTCTGGTGGTGGTTTAGGAAAATAAGACACATGTAATAACTCTGGTGGTGGTTTACGAAAGGACACACATGCAATGACTATGGTGGTGGTTTAGGGGAAAACACATGCAATGACGCTGGTGGTGGTTTAGTAAAGGAAGATACAGGCAATGACTATGGTGGTGGTTTAGGAAAAGAAGACACATGCAATGACTCTGGTGGTGGTTTAGAAAAAGAACACACATGCGATGACTATGGTGATGGTTTAGGAAACGAACAAACATGCAATGACTCTGGTGGTGGTTTAGTAAAGGAAGATACACGCAATGACTATGGTGGTGGTTTCCGAAAACAAGACACATGCAATGATTCTAGTGGTGGTTTAGGAAAACAAGACACATGCAATGACATTGGTGGTGGTTTAGGAAATGAACACACATGTAATGACTCCGCTGGTGGTTTATGAAAGCAACACACATGCAATGACACTTGTGGTGGTTTAGGAGAAGGAACACACATGCAATGACTCTTGTGGTTGTTTAGGAAAGGAAGACACGTGAAATGACTCTAGTGGTGGGTTTTGAAAGGAACACACATGAAATGACTCTGGTCGTGGTTTAGGAAAGGAAGGCGCATGCAATGACTCTAGTGGTGGTTTAAGAAAGGAACACGCGTGCAATGACTCTGGTGGTGGTTTAGGAAAAGAAGACACATGCAATGACTCTGGTGGTGTAGGAATGGAACACACATGCAATGACTCTAGTGGTGGTTTAGGAAAATAAACACATGCAATGACTATGGTGGTGGTTTAGGAAAAGAAGACATAGGCAATGACTCTTGTGGTGGTTTAGGAAAGGAACACACATACAATGACTCTAGTGGTTGTTTAGGAAATGAAGAAACATGCAATAACTTTGGTGGTGGTTTAGGAAAAGAAGACACATGCAATGATTCTGGTAATCGTTTAGGAAAGGAACACACATTCAATGACTCTAGTGGTGGTTTTCGAAAGGAACACACATTCAATGATTCTGGTGGTCGTTTAGTAAAGGAACACCCATGCAATGACTCTAGTGGTGGTTTATCAAAGAAAGACACATGCAATTACTCTGGTGGATCCATGTGGTTTAGGAAAAGAAGACACATGCAATGAATCTAGTGGTGGGTTAGGAAACAAACATACATGCAATGACTCTGGTGGTGGTTTAAAAAACGAACACACATGTAATGACACTGGTGGATCCATGTGGTTTAGGAAAAGACGACACATGCAATGACTCTAGTGGTGGTTTAGGAAAGAAACACACATGCAATAACTATGGTGGTGGTCTAGGAAAGGAACATACATGCAATGACTCTAGTGGTGGTTTTGGAAAGGAAGACACATGCAATGACTCTGGTGGTGGTTTAGGAAAAGAAGAGACATGCAATGAATCTGGTGGTGGTTTAGGAAAAGCATACACATGCAATGACTCTAGTGTTGGTTTAAGAAAATAAGACACATGCAATGACTCTGGTAGTGGTTTAGGAAAGGAACACACATGCAATGACACAGGTGGATCTATGTGGTTTAGGAAAAGGGGACACATGAAATGACTTTGGTGGTGGTATTCTAACGAGCACACATGCACTAACTCTGGTGGTGGTTTAGGAAAGGAGGACACATGCAATGACTATGGTGGTGGTTTAGAAAAAGAACACACATGCAATGACCCTAGTGGTGGTTTAGGAAAGGAAGACACATACAATGACTCTGGTGGATCGATGTGGTTTAGGAAAATAAGACACAGGTAATGAGTCTGGTGGTGGTTTAGGAAAGGAACACACATGCAACGACACTGGTGCTGGTTTAAGAAAGGACCCCACATGCAATGACACTGGTGGATCCATGTGGTTTAGGAAAAGAAGATACATGCAATGACTATGGTGGTGGTTTAGGAAAGGAACACACATGTAATGACTATGGTGGTGGTTTAGGAAAGGAACAGACATGCAATAACTCTAGTGGTGGTTTAGGAAAGGAAGACATATGCAATGACTCTGGTGATGGTTTAGCAAAAGAAGAAACAAGCAATAAATCTAGTGGTGGTTTAGGAAAAGAAGACACATGCAATGACTCTAGTGGTGGTTTAGGAAATGAACACACATGCAATGACTCCGGTGGTGGTTTAGGAAAGGAACACACATGCAATGACATTTGTGGATCCATGTGGTTTAGGAAAAGAAGACACATGAAATGACTCTGGTGGTGGTTTTTGAAAGGAACACACATGAAATGACTCTAGTGGTGGTTAAGGGAAGGAAGGCACATGCAATGACTCTACTGGTGGTTTAAGAAAGGAACACACATGCAATGACTCTAGTGGTGGTTAAGGAAAAAGAAGACTCATGCAATGACACTGATGGTGGTTTTGGAAAGGAACACACATGCAATGACTCTAGTGGTGGTTTAGGAAAATAAGACACATGCAATGACTTTGGTGGTGGTTTCAGAAAGGAATACACATGCAATGACTCTGGTGGTGGTTTAGGAAAGGAAGACACATGTAATAACTCTGGTGGTGGTTTAGGAAAACAAGACACATGCAATTATTCTGGTAATGGTTTAGGAAAGGAACAAACATTCAATTTCTCTGTTGCTGGTTTAGGAAAGGAACACACGTTCAAAGATTCTGGTGGTGGTTTAGTAAAGGAACACCCATGCAATGACTCTAGTGGTGGTTTAGGAAAGGAAGACACATGCAGTGACTCTGGTGGATTATGTGGTTTAGGAAAACAAGACACATGCAATGACTCTGGTGGTGGTTTAAGAAAAGAAGACACATGCAATGACTCTGGTTGTGGTTTAGGAAAGGAACACACATGCAATGACACTGGTGGATCCATGTGGTTTAGGAAAAGAAGACACATGAAATGACGCTTGTGGTGGTTTTGGAAAGGAACACACATGCACTAACTCTGGTGGTGGTTTAGGAAAGGAGGACACATGCAATGAGTATGGTGGTGGTTTAGAAAAAGAAGACACATGCAATCACTCTAGTTGTTGTTTAGGAAATGAACACACATGCAATGACTCTGCTAGTGGTTTAGTAAAGGAAGACACATGCAATGACTCTGGGGGTGGTTTAAGAAAGGAACACACATGCAATCACTCTGGTGGTGGTTTAGTAAGAGAAGACACATGTCCTGACTCTGGTGGTGGTTTAGGAAAGGACACACATGCAATGACTATGGTGGTGGTTTAGGAAAGGAACACACATGCAATCACTCTGGTGGTGGTTTAGTAAAGGAAGATACACGCAATTACTATGGTGTTACAACCACTCCACCAAAAATCTTTGAAAAATTCATATCTTTGTGTCATGCGACCATTTGGTCGAACACTTGGCATGCACTGATCACACTCTAGATTAGACTCATTGTTTCTACAGGGTTTTGCCACCCATTGCACCCCATTTTCTCCCTCTGTCCCTCTTTGATCTAACCAGACCATAATCAGCCCACCCGCTTGTCCCTAGGAGTAGTGCACCGCCACCCCAAGGACATGTCCACCGGCCATCCTTGCCAAAGCCACAGGCGACCACCAGCCCCTCTCCGCCGCTCTAGGAACATACATGCAATGAAACTGTTGGATCCATGTGGTTTAGGAAAAGAAAACACATGAAATGACTCTGGTTGTGCTTTTTGAAAGGAACACACATGCAATGACTCTGGTGGTTTAGGAAAGGAAGACACATGCAATGACTCTAGTGGTGGTTTAAGAAAGGAACACACATTCAATGACTCTAGTGGTGTTTTAGGAAAAGCGGACACATGCAATGACTCTGGTGGTGGTTTAGGAAAAGAAGACATATGCAATGACTCTGGTGGTGGTTTGAGAAAGGAACACACATGCAATGATTCTGGTGGAGGTTTAGGAAAAGGAACACACATGCAATGACTCTGGTGGTTGTTTTTGAAAGGAAGACACATGCCATAACTCTGGTGGTGGTTTAGGAAAAGAAGACACATGCAATGATTCTAGTGGTGATTTAGGAAAGGATCACACAATCAATGACTCTGGTGGTGGTTTAGGAAAGGAACACACATTCAATGATTCTAGTGGTGGTTTAGTAAAGGAACACACATGCAATGACTCTAGTGGTGGTTTAGGAAAGGAAGACACATGCAATGACTCTGGTGGTGGTTTAGGAAAGGAACACACATGCAATAACACTGGTGGATCCATGTGGTTTAGGAAAGGAAGACAGATGCAATGACTCTGGTGATGGATTTGGAAAGGAACACACATGCAATGACTATGGTGGTGGTTTAGGAAAGGAACAAACATGCAGTAATACTGGTGGATCCATGTGGTTTAGGAAAAGAAGACACATGCAATGACTCTGGTGATGGATTAGGAAAGGAACACACATGCAATGACTATGGTGGTGGTTTAGGAAAGGAACAAACATGCAATAACTATGGTGGTGGTTTAGGAAAGGAACACACATGCAATGACTCTTGTGGTGGTTTAGGAAAGGAAGATACACGCAATGACTATGGTGGTGGTTTAGGAAAAGAAGACACATGCAATGACTCTAGTGGTGGTTTAGTAAAAGAAAACACATGCAATGACTCTGGTGGTGATTTAAGAAAAGGAACACACATGCAATGAAACTGGTGGTGGTTTAGTAAAGGAAGACACATGCAATGACTCTAGTGGTGGTTTAGAAAAAGTAGACACATGCACTGACTCTGGTGGTGGTTGGGGAAAGGAACACACATGCAATGACACTGGTGGATCCATGTGGTTTAGGAAAAGAAGGCACATGCAATAACTCTGCTGGTGGTTTAAGAAAAGAAGACACATGCAATGACTCTGGTGGTGGTTTAGGAAAGGAACACACATGCAATGACACTGGTGGATCCATGTGGTTTAGGAAAATAAGACACATGAAATGACTCTGGTGGTTTTGGAAAGGAACACACATGCACTAACTCTGGTGGTGGTATAGGAAAGGAGGACACATGAAATGACTATGGTGGTGGTTTAGAAAAAGAAGACACATGCAATGACTCTAGTGGTTGTTTAGGAAATGAACACACATGTAATGACTCTGGTGGTGGTTTAGTAAAGGAAGACACATGCAATGACTCAGGTGTTGTTTTAAGAAAGGAACACACCTGCAATGACTCTGGTGGTGGTTTAGGAAAAGAAGACACATGTAATGACTCTGGTGGTGGTTTAGGAAAGGACACACATGCAATGACTATGGTGGTGGTTTAGGAAAGGAAAACACATGCAATGACGCTGGTGGTGGTTTAGTAAAGGAAGATACACGCAATGACTATGGTGGTCGTTTAGGAAAAGAAGACACATGCACTGACTCTGGTGGTGGTTTAGAAAAAGAACACACATGCAATGACTATGGTGGTGGTTTTGGAAAGGAACAAACATGCAATGACTCTGGTGGTGGTTTAGTAAAGGAAGATACACGCAATGACTATGGTGGTTGTTTCCGAAAACAAGACACATGCAATGATTCTAGTGGTGGATTAGGAAAACAAGACACATGCAATGACATTTTTTGTGTTTTAGGAAACGAACACACATGTAATGAGTCTGGTGGTGGTTTATGAAAGGAACACACATGCAATGACACTGGTGGTGATTTAGGAGAAGGAACACGCATGCAATGACTCTAGTGGTTGTTTAGGAAAGGAAGACACGTGAAATGACTCTAGTGGTGGTTTTTGAAAGGAACACACATACAATGACTCTGGTCGTGGTTTAGGAAAGGAAGGCACATGCAATGACTCTAGTGGTGGTCTAAGAAAGGAACACACATGCAATGACTCTGGTGGTTTAGGAAAAGAATAGACATGCAATGACTTTGGTGGTGTAGGAAAGGAACACACATGCAATGACTCTAGTGGTGGTTTAGGAAAATAAGACACATGCAATGACTCTGGTGATGGATTAGGAAAGAAACACACATCCAATGACTATGGTGGTGGTTTAGGAAAGGAACAAACATAATAACTATGGTGGTGGTTTAGGAAAGGAACACACATACAATGACTCTGGTGGTGGTTTAGGAAAGAAAGATACACGCAATGACTATGGTGGTGGTTTAGGGAAAGAAGACACATGCAATGACTCTAGTGGTGGTTTAGTAAAAGAAAACACATGCAATGAGTCTGGTGGTGGTCTAAGAAAAGGAACACACATGCAATGACACTGGTGGTGGTTTAGTAAAGGAAGACACATGTAATGACTCTAGTGGTGGTTTAGGAAAAGAACACACATGCAATGACTCTGGTGGTGGTTTAAGAAAGGAAGACACATGCAATGACACTGGAGGTGGTTTAGTAAAGGAAGACACATGCAATGACTATGGTGGTGCTTTAGGAAAGGAACACACATGCAATGATTCTAGTAGTGGTTTAGGAAAAGAATACACAAGCAATGACTCTTGTGGTGGTTTAGGAAAAGAAGACACATGCAATGACTCTGGTGGTGGTTTAGGAAAGGAGCACACATGCAACGACCCTAGTGGTGGTTTAGAAAAAGTAGACACATGCACTGACTCTGGTGGTGGTTGGGGAAAGGAACAAACATGCAATGACACTGGTGGATCCATGTGGTTTAGGAAAAGAAGACACAGGCAATGACTCTGCTGATGGTTTAAGAAAAGAAGACACATGCAATGACTCTGGTGGTGGTTTAGGAAAGGAACACACATGCAATGACACTGTTGGATCCATGTGGTTTAGGAAAATAAGACACATGAAATGACTCTAGTGGTTTTGGAAAGGAACACACATGCACTAACTCTGGTGGTCGTATAGGAAAGGACGACACATGCAATGACTATGGTGGTGGTTTAGAAAAAGAAGACACATGCAATGACTCTAGTGGTTGTTTAGGAAATGAACACACATGTAATGACTCTGGTGGTGGTTTAGTAAAGGAAGACACATGCAATGACTCTTGTGGTGGTTTAAGAAAGGAACACACATGCAATCACTCTGGTGGTGGTTTAGGAAAAGAAGACACATGTAATAACTCTGGTGGTGGTTTACGAAAGGACACACATGCAATGACTATGGTGGTGGTTTAGGAAAGGAAAACACATGCAATGACGCTGGTGGTGGTTTAGTAAAGGAAGATATAGGCAATGACTATGGTGGTGGTTTAGGAAAAGAAGACACATGCAATGACTCTGGTGGTGGTTTAGAAAAAGAACACACATGCGATGACTATGGTGATGGTTTCGGAAACGAACAAACATGCAATGACTCTGGTGGTGGTTTAGTAAAGGAAGATACGCGCAATGACTATGGTGGTGGTTTCTGAAAACAAGACACATGCAATGATTCTAGTGGTGGTTTAGGAAAACAAGACACATGCAATGACATTGGTGGTGGTTTAGGAAACGAACACACATGTAATGACTCCGCTGGTGGTTTATGAAAGGAACACACATGCAATGACACTTGTGGTGGTTTAGGAGAAGGAACACACATGCAATGACTATAGTGGTTGTTTAGGAAAGGAAGACACGTGAAATGACTCTAGTGGTGGGTTTTGAAAGGAACACGCATGAAATGACTCTGGTTGTGGTTTAGGAAAGGAAGGCGCATGCAATGACTCTAGTGGTGGTTTAAGAAAGGAACACACGTGCAATGACTCTGGTGGTGGTTTAGGAAAAGAAGACACATGCAATGACTCTAGTGGTGTAGGAATGGAACACACATGCAATGACTCTAGTGGTGGTTTAGGAAAATAAACACATGCAATGACTATGGTGGTGGTTTAGGAAAAGAAGACATAGGCAATGACTCTTGTGGTGGTCTAGGAAAGGAACACACATACAATGATTCTCGTGGTCGTTTAGTAAAGGAACACCCATGCAATGACTCTAGTGGTGGTTTATCAAAGAAAGACACATGCAATTACTCTGGTGGATCCATGTGGTTTAGGAAAAGAAGACACATGCAATGAATCTAGTGGTGGGTTAGGAAACAAACATACATGCAATGACTTTGGTGGTGGTTTAAAAAACGAACACACATGTAATGACACTGGTGGATCCATGTGGTTTAGGAAAAGAAGACACATGCAATGACTCTAGTGGTGGTTTAGGAAAGGAACACACATGCAATAACTATGGTGGTGGTCTAGGAAAGGAACATACATGCAATGACTCTAGTGGTGGTTTTGGAAAGGAAGACACATGCAATGACTCTGGTGGTGGTTTAGGAAAAGAAGAGACATGCAATGAATCTGGTGGTGGTTTAGGAAAAGCATACACATGCAATGACTCTAGTGTTGGTTTAAGAAAAGAAGACACATGCAATGACTCTGGTAGTGGTTTAGGAAAGGAACACACATGCAATGACACAGGTGGATCTATGTGGTTTAGGAAAAGAGGACACATGAAATGACTTTGGTGGTGGTATTCTAACGAACACACATGCACTAACTCTGGTGGTGGTTTAGGAAAGGAGGACACATGCAATGACTATGGTGGTGGTTTAGAAAAAGAACACACATGCAATGACCCTAGTGGTGGTTTAGGAAAGGAAGACACATACAATGACTCTGGTGGATCGATGTGGTTTAGGAAAATAAGACACAGGTAATGAGTCTGGTGGTGGTTTAGGAAAGGAACACACATGCAACGACACTGGTGCTAGTTTAAGAAAGGACCCCACATGCAATGACACTGGTGGATCCATGTGGTTTAGGAAAAGAAGATACATGCAATGACTATGGTGGTGGTTTAGGAAAGGAACACACATGTACTGACTATGGTGGTGGTTTAGGAAAGGAACAGACATGCAATAACTCTAGTGGTGGTTTAGGAAAGGAAGACATATGCAATGACTCTGGTGATGGTTTAGGAAAAGAAGACACACGCAATAAATCTAGTGGTGGTTTAGGAAAAGAAGACACATGCAATGACTCTAGTGGTGGTTTAGGAAACGAACACACATGCAATGACTCCGGTGGTGGTTTAGGAAAGGAACACACGTGCAATGACATTTGTGGATCCATGTGGTTTAGGAAAATAAGACACATGAAATGACTCTGGTGGTGGTTTTTGAAAGGAACACACATGAAATGACCCTAGTGGTGGTTAAGGGAAGGAAGGCACATGCAATGACTCTAGTGATGGTTTAAGAAAGGAACACACATGCAATGACTCTAGTGGTGGTTAAGGAAAAAGAAGACTCATGCAATGACACTGGTGGTGGTTTTGGAAAGGAACACACATGCAATGACTCTAGTGGTGGTTTAGGAAAATAAGACACATGCAATGACTTTGGTGGTGGTTTCAGAAAGGAATACACATGCAATGACTCTGGTGGTGGTTTAGGAAAGGAAGACACATGTAATAACTCTGGTGGTGGTTTAGGAAAACAAGACACATGCAATTATTCTGGTAATGGTTTAGGAAAGGAACACACATTCAATTTCTCTGTTGGTGGTTTAGGAAAGGAACACACGTTCAAAGATTCTGGTGGTGGTTTAGTAAAGGAACACCCATGCAATGACTCTAGTGGTGGTTTAGGAAAGGAAGACACATGCAGTGACTCTGGTGGATTATGTGGTTTAGGAAAAGAAGACACATGCAATGACTCTGGTGGTGGTTTAAGAAAAGAAGACACATGCAATGACTCTGTTTGTGGTTTAGGAAAGGAACACACATGCAATGACACTGGTGGATCCATGTGGTTTAGGAAAAGAAGACACATGAAATGACGCTTGTGGTGGTTTTGTAAAGGAACACACATGCACTAACTCTGGTGGTGGTTTAGGAAAGGAGGACACATGCAATGAGTATGGTGGTGGTTTAGAAAAATAAGACACATGCCATCACTCTAGTTGTTGTTTAGGAAATGAACACACATGCAATGACTCTGCTAGTGGTTTAGTAAAGGAAGACACATGCAATGACTCTGGTGGTGGTTTAAGAAAGGAACACACATGCAATCACTCTGGTGGTGGTTTAGGAAAAGAAGACACATGTCATGACTCTAGTGGTGGTTTAGGAAAGGACACACATGCAATGAATATGGTGGTGGTTTAGGAAAGGAACACACATGCAATCACTCTAGTGATGGTTTAGTAAAGGAAGATACACGCAATGACTATGGTGGTGGTTTAGTAAACGAAGACACATGCAATGACTCTGGTGGTGGTTTAGAAAAACAACACACATCCAATCACTATGGTGGTGGTTTAGGAAAGGAACACACATGCAATGACTCTGTGGTGGTTTAGTAAAGGAAGATACATGCAGTGACTATGGTGGTTGTTTAGGAAAAGAAGGCACATGCAATGATATTGGTGGTGGTTTAGGAAACGAACACACATGTAATTACTCCGTTGGTGGTTTAGGAAAGGAACACACATGCAATGACACTCGTGGATCCATGTGATTTAGGAAAAGAAGACACATGAAATGATTCTGGTGGTGGTTTTTGAAAGGAACACACATGCAATGACTCTTGTTGTGGTTTAGGAAAGGAAGGTACATGCAATGACTCTATTGGTGGTTTAAGAAAGGAACACACATGCAATGACTTAGGTGGTGGTTTAGGAAAAGAAGACACGTGCAATGACTCTGGTGGTTAAGCAAAGGAACAAACATGCAATGACTCTAGTGGTGGTTTACGAAAATAAGACACATGCAATGACTCTGTTGGTGGTTAACGAAAAGAATACACAAGCAATGACTCTGGTGGTGGTTTAGGAAAGGAACACACATGCAATGACTCTCGTGGTTGTTTAGAAAATGAAGGCACATGCAATAACTTTGGTGGTGGTTTAGGAAAGCAAGACACATGCAATGATTCTGGTAATCGTTTAGGAAAGGAACACACATTCAATGACTCTGGTGGTGGTTTAGGAAAGGAACACACATTCAATGATTCTTTTGGTCGTTTAGTAAAGGAACACCCATGCAATGACTCTAGTGGTGGTTTATCAAAGAAAGACACATGAAATTACTCAGGTGGATCCATGTGGTTAAGGAAAAGAAGACAGATGCAATGACTCTTGTGGTGGTTTAGGAAAGAAAAATACATGCAATGACTCTGGTGGTGGTTTAAAAAAGGAACACACATACAATGACACTGATGCATC
Organism: Avena eriantha; assembly: GCA_910589775.1. Classification (NCBI taxonomy): domain Eukaryota; kingdom Viridiplantae; phylum Streptophyta; class Magnoliopsida; order Poales; family Poaceae; genus Avena; species Avena eriantha. The sequence continues at coordinate 31,856,705 of OU342746.1, read as the reverse complement.
CATGTGGTTTAGGAAAATAAGTCACATGCAATGACTCTAGTGGTGGTTTTGTAAAGGAACGCACATGCAATGACTATGGTGGTGGTTTAGGAAAGGAACATACATGCAATGACTCTAGTGGTGGTGTAGGAAAGGAGAACACATGCAATGACTCTGGTGATGGTTTAGGAAAAGAAGACACATGCAATTACTCTGGGTGGTTTAGGAAAAGTAGACGCATGCAATGACTCTGGTGTTGGTTTAATAAAAGAAGACACATGCAATGACTCTGGTGGTGGTTTAGGAAAGGAACACACATGCAATGACACTGGTGGGTCCATGTGGTTTAGGAAAAGAGGACACATGAAATGACTCTGGTGGTGGTTTTGTAGACGATCACACATGCACTAACTCTGGTGGTGGTTTAGGAAAGGAGGACACATGCAATGACTATGGTGGTGGTTTAGAAAAAGAGCACACATGCAATGACTCAGCTGGTGGTTTTGGAAAGGAAGACAAATGCAATGACTCTGGTGGTGTTTTAATGAAGGAACACAGATGCAATGACTCTCGTGGTGGTTTAGGAAAGGAACACACATGCAATGATTATGGTGGTTTTGGAAAGGAACACACATGCAATGACTCTGGTCGTTGTTTAGGAAAGGAAGGCACATGCAATGACTCTGGTGGTGTAGGAAAGGAACACACATGCAATGACTTTAGTGCTGGTTTAGGAAAATAAGACACATGCAATGACTATGGTGGTGGTTTAGGAAAAGAAGACACAGGCAATGACTCTAGTGGTGGTTTAGGAAAGGAACACACATACAATGACTCTAGTGGTTGTTTAGGAAATGAGGAAACATGCAATAACTTTGGTGGTGGTTTAGGAAAAGAAGACACATGCAATGATTCTGGTAATCGTTTAGGAAAGGAACACACATTCAATGACTCTGGTAGTGGTTTTCGAAAGGAACACACGTTCAATGATTCTGGTGGTCGTTTAGTAAAGGAACACCCATGCAATGACTCTAGTGGTGGTCTATCAAAGAAAGACACATGCAATTACTCCGGTGGATCCATGTGGTTTAGGAAAAGAAGACAAATGCAATGAATCTAGTGGTGGGTTAGGAAACAAACATACAAGCAATGACTCTGGTGGTGGTTTAAAAAAGGAACACACATCCAATGACACTGGTAGATCCATGTGGTTTAGGAAAAGAAGACACATGCAATAACTCTGGTGGTGGTTTAGGAAAGGAACACACATGCAATAACTATGGTGGTGGTCTAGCAAAGGAACATACATGAATGACTCTAGTGGTGGTTTAGGAAAGGAAGACACATGCAATGACTCTGGTGGTGGTTTCGGAAAAGAAGACACATGCAATGAATCTTGTGGTGGTTTAGGAAAAGCAGACACGTGCAATGACTCTGGTGTTGGTTTAAGAAAAGAAGACACATGCAATGACTTTGGTAGTGGTTTAGGATAGGAACACACATGCAATGACACTGGTGGATATATGTGGTTTAGGAAAAGAGGACACATGAAATGACTCTGGTGGTGGTTTTGTAAATGAACACAGATGCACTAACTCTGGTGGTGGTTTAGGAAAGGAGGACACATGCAATGACTATGGTGGTGGTTTAGAAAAATAACACACGTGCAATGACTCTAGTGGTGGTTTAGGAAAGGAAGACACATGCAATGATTCTGGTGGATCCATGTGGTTTAGGAAAAGAAGACACAGGTAATGAGTCTGGTGGTAGTTTAGGAAAGGAACACACATGCAACGACTCTGGTGCTGGTTTAAGAAAGGAACACACATGCAATGACACTGGTGGATCCATGTGGTTTAGGAAAAGAAGATATGTGCAATGACTATGGTGGTGGTTTAGGAAAGGAACACTCATGTAATGACTATGGTGGTGGTTTAGAAAAGGAACAGACATGCAATAACTCTAGTGGTTGTTTAGGAAAGGAAGACACATGCATTGACTCTGGTGATGGTTTAGGAAAAGAAGACACATACAATGACTCTAGTGGTGGTTTAGGAAAAGAAGACACATGCAATGACTCTGGTGGTTGTTTAGGAAACGAACACACATGCAATGACTCCGGTGGTGGTTTTGGAAAGGAACACACATGCAATGACATTTGTGGATCCATGTGGTTTAGGAAAAGAATACACATGAAATGACTCTGGTGGTGGTTTTTGAAAGGAACACACATGAAATGACTCTAGTGGTGGTTAAGGGAAGGAAGGCACATGCTATGACTCTAGTTGTGGTTTAAGAAAGGAACACACATGCAATGACTCTGGTGGTGGTTTAGGAAAAAGAAGACACATGCAATGACACTGGTTGTGGTTTAGGAAAGGAACACATATGCAATGACTCTGGTGGTGGTTTAGGAAAATAAGACACATGGAATGACTTTGGTGGTGGTTTCAGAAAGGAATACACATGCAATGACTCTGGTGGTGGTTTAGGAGAAGGAACACACATGCAATGACTCTGGTGGTTGTTTTGGAAAGGAAGACACATGTAATAACTCTGGTGGTGGTTTAGGAAAACAAGACACATGCAATGATTCTGGTAATGGTTTAGGAAAGGAACACACATTCAATGACTCTGTTGGTGGTTCAGGAAAGGAACACACGTTCAAAGAGTCTGGTGGTGGTTTAGTAAAGGAACACCCATGCAATGACTCTAGTGGTGGTTTAGGAAAGGAAGACACATGTAGTGACTCTGGTGGATTATGTGGTTTCGGAAAAGAAGACACATGCAATTACTCTTGTGGTGGTTGAGGAAAGGAACACACATGCAATGACACTGGTGGATCCATGTGGTTTAGGAAAAGAAGGCACATGCAATGACTCTGGTGGTGGTTTAAGAAAAGAAAACACATGCAATGACTCTGGTGGTGGTTTAGGAAAGGAACACACATGCAATGACACTGGTCGATCCATGTGGTTTAGGAAAAGAAGACGCATGAAGTGACTCTTGTGGTTGTTTTGGAAAGGAACACACATGCACTAAGTCTGGTGGTGGTTTAGGAAAGGAGGACAGATGCAATGGCCATGGTGGTGGTTTAGAAAAAGAAGACACATGCAATGACTCTAGTGGATGTTTAGGAAATGAACACACATGCAATGACTCTGGTAGTGGTTTAGTAAAGGAAGACACATGCAATGACTCTGGTGGTGGTTTAAGAAAGGAACACACATGCAATGACTCTGGTGGTGGTTTTGGAAAAGGAGACACATGTCATGACTCTGGTGGTGGTTTAGGAAAGGACACACATGCAATGACTATGGTGGTGGTTTAGGAAAGGAACACACATGCAATCACTCTGCTGGTGGTTTAGGAAAAGAACACACATGCAATCACTCTGGTGGTGGTTTAGGAAAGGAACACAAATGCAATGACTCTTGTGGTGGTTTAGGAAAAGCAGACACATCCAATGACTCTGGTGGTTTAGTAAAGGAAGATACACGCAATGACTATGGTGGTGGTTTAGGAAACGAAGACACATGCAATGACTCTGGTGGTGGTTTAGGCAAGGAACACACATGCAATGACTCTGGTGTTGGTTTAGTAAAGGAAGATACATGAAGTGACTATGGTGGTGGTTTCGGAAAACAGGACACATGCAATGATTCTAGTGGTGGTTTAGGAAAAGAAGGCACATGCAATGACATTGGTGGTGGTTTAGGAAACGAACACACATGTAATTACTCCGTTGGTGGTTTAGGAAAGGAACACACATGCAATGACACTGGTGGATCCATGTGATTTAGGAAAATAAGACACATGAAATGACTCTGGTGGTGGTTTTTGAAAGGAACACACATGCAATGACTCTTGTTGTGGTTTAGGAAAGGAAGGTACATGCAATGACTCTAGTGGTGGTTTAAGAAAGGAACACACATGCAATGACTTTGGTGGTGGTTTAGGAAAATAAGATATGTGCAATGACTCTCGTGGTTTAGCAAAGGAACACACATGCAATGACTCTAGTGGTGGTTTAGGAAAATAAGACACATGCAATGACTCTGCTGGTGGTTTAGGAAAAGAATACACACGCAATGACTCTGGTGGTGGTTTAGGAAAGGAACACAATGCAATGACTCTCGTGGTTGTTTAGGAAATGAAGATGCATGCAATAACTTTGGTGGTGGATTAGGAAAGCAAGACACATGCAATGATTCTGGTAATCGTTTAGGAAAGGAACACACATGCAATGACTCTGGTGGTGGTTTAGGAAAGGAACACACGTTCAATGATTCTTGTGGTCGTTTAGTAAAGGAACACCCATGCAATGACTCTAGTGGTGGTTTATCAAAGAAAGACACATGAAATTACTCAGGTGGATCTATGTGGTTTAGGAAAAGAAGACACATGCAATGACTCTTGTGGTGGTTTAGGAAAGAAAAATACATGGAATGACTCTGGTGGTGGTTTAAAAAAGGAACACACATACAATGACACTGATGCATCCATGTGGTTTAGGAAAATAAGTCAGATGCAATGACTCTAGTGGTGGTTTTGGAAAGGAACGCACATGCAATGACTATGGTGGTGGTTTAGGAAAGGAACATACATGCAATGACTCTAGTGGTGGTGTAGGAAAGGAGAACACATGCAATAACTCTAGTGATGGTTTAGGAAAAGAAGACACATGCAATTACTCTGGAGGTGGTTTAGGAAAAGTAGACACATGCAATGACTCTGGTGTTGGTTTAAGAAAAGAAGACACATGCAATGACTCTGGTAGTGGTTTAGGAAAGGAACACACATGCAATGACACTGGTGGATCCATGTGGTTTAGGAAAAGAGGACACATGAAATGACTCTGGTGGTGGTTTTGTAGACGAACACACATGCACTAACTCTGGTGGTGGTTTAGGAAATGTTGGGTGGATACCCCCGGGTAGGGTCACGCCAGGGTATAAAGGCCAAGTTAGCCGAGGTTCGGCAAGGTCAAAGCGGATGCTGGCCGGGTCACCTCAAGGCAGGCCGAATCACTGGGTAATCCGGACCTGAGGGCATTCGCCCAACTAGGTCTCATCCGAGTTAAACAGTGAGTCGGAAGTGCATGTTTTACTTATATGCAGGAATAGGTGTGGCCGGATGAACCATCATCCGGGTCACAGCAAGCTTCTAGGAGAAGGAAGGAATCTCGCTGGTCAAAAGTAGCCCCGGTACGCACTGCCTGAGCGAAGCAAGCAAGGACAGGACCACCGGGGCGTGGCCGACAAGCGTGATGACGCCCGTGTCGGCTTACGAGGGCGCCGCAGAGGCTCACATAGCTAAAGCATGTGTGACGCGGGGAAAAAAGCACCCCGGTCGGCTTACCACTTTGGGAGGAGGCATATTCTTAGGAATATGCCTCCACGTATGCCCTAGGCAGAAACCGAGCCTCCCCTATAAAAGGGGGGCTAGGACTTCTGTAGAGGGGGTTGGTTTTTTACTATTCTGTTTGGGCTAGGGTTTCAGGCGTAATCCGTGGGTGAGAGTAAGAGAGCTCCTTCTTCCTCCTCTCGCCAATACAGCTCTAGGAGCACTTGTAACCTGGGGAGAAAATCAATACAAACTTCTGTGTGGAGAATCACTTCACTATCCCTCCCTGGATTGCCCTAGCGTGTATAAGTTCCCACCTTTAGCCTATCCATGGCATCTGCCGTGACACCACCACGACAGTTGGCGCCCACCGTGGGGCTAGCAGCGCTAGCAGGGGTCAAAATCCGGATGGGAAACATCATCGGCACCGGCGAACGCATCGTCTCCGGGCTCGTTCAGCGCTTTGGAGCGCGGGACTTCGTCAGCGACAATGCTGGCTGCTTCGGCACGCGCCCTCTTCCGCGCAACGGACTCTTCATCAATCTCGGCGCGCACAAGGTCTACGTTGCTGTGGGCGTGTCAGGTGTTCATCCGCGTCACGTCATCGACGCGGGAGAGCCTCCCCTCACCGTGGTTCCCGGGACGCGTATCGCTCGCTCCCCGGACCGTGCAGAGGTGATGATGACTGCGCCAGGTGCGGGCGCGAGTAAGGATCCGGCGCTAGATCCAGAGGTAACGCAAAAAGCACCGAGGAAAGGTAGATGTCCTCCACTAGAGAGGCCAGAGAACGTGTTGAGGGAAGCAATGGATAGCTTGGCAAACCCTGTAATAGCAGTGGTAGATCCGGCTCGAGCACATGCCGAGCTGGAAGAAACTAGGCAGAAAATCCTGGAGGGCGCAAAGAAAATAGCCGCGACTCAGCAGTCATTGAATATGACGCTGCATGAGTACGCGAAAGCGAACAAAGTGGACGCAGTAAAAGTGAAGGGGAGAAATCTCATGAGCAAGATGAACCGAGAGGGGGATACTGGAATTGAGGTATCGGAAAACTGTTTGTCTGTGGGGCTGCCGAGGTATAGTACCCCGGCAAAGAACCTCAGAGCAGCGGATGCAGCAGCATCCGAGTTGGAGGGTCTAACGGGTGAAGCCCGGCAAAGACAGCAAGATAGGGTTAACGAGCTGGTTCGGATTGCGAACAGGCAAAATGAGGAACTACTCAGAGCTAACCCGGAGAGAGTTGGAGCCTCCAAGATCGTCCATTCGGCGGTGGGTAACCCGGAGAAATCCGCTGGAGCCACATCATCCCCTCATGGCGGCCCCAGGAGAGAGGAGGTAGTAACCTTGGCCCGATGGAACAAACATATCGTCCCATATGACCCGACGCGGGCAGGGAAAGGGAAAGAAGCGCAGAGAAATGATGATCGACGGAGTGTGAGCCAAGGTGAAGCTGGCCGAGGTAACCACGACCAAGGCAATGCCGGTCAAGGGAACGTTGTCAACGGCAATGCCGGACAGCGAAACTCGGCTGGAGCAGGACAACTGCAGCAGCGGAATATACCAAGGCAAGAGCAAAGTGCCGGCCGAGGTATGCAACAGAAAGCCGCTCCATGAGAACAAGACAGGTATAATGATAGAGACTCGGAAATGGCAAACGTGGGATACCCGAGGCAAGACTATCACGTGATAGGATCGAGATTGGGAAGCAGAGATTTGATGCCGGATGATGCCAGGTTAAAACTGGATCGACTGTATAGGTCGGAACAAATTGAATGCCAAGGTCCACCGGGCCCAGCATGTTTCGGACCACGGATCATGAAGGAGCCACCGGTACCGAACTTTCAGCTACCCAGAGGCACGAAGACGTATGACGGTAGTACGAAGCCGGAGGATTGGCTGATAAATTATGCTAAGGCTGTGAAAATTGCCACTGGTAACCTAAGATGGGTTGTACGATATGTACCCCAGATGTTGGAAGGCCCGGCAAGAGTGTGGTTGAACAATTTTCCATAGGAAGCATCAACTGCTGGATAGATTTCGAGGAGATGTTCATCAGCAATTTTTCGAGTACGTATCAAAGGTCGAACAGGCCACAAACCCTAGCTATGTGCAAGCAAAGGCCAAATGAGACGGATCGGGAGTTTTTAACCCGGTGGTGCACTGTGAGAAATTCGTGTGAGGGCGTGATTGAATCGCAGGCCATAGCATGGTTTGCACAAGGGTGCAGGTATGGAAGCGAGCTGTGGATGAAGTTGGAAAGGAAAATGCCAACTGCTTTGGCAGAGATGATCCGGATTGCAGATTTGTATGCTTTGGGTGATCTGACTCAACCTAGGCTCGTATCAAACGAGTCAAACGATGAGTACTATCAAAGAGATGGGGCCGGATCATCCCAAAGGAATGACTACAGAGGAAAAAGGAGAGATGATAGACTGGATCATCGATATGGTTCACACCAAGTTGCAGCTGTGAATCAAGATCAGCCCGGAGCAGGGGGTAGTCAACGCCAAAAAACTGGAGGGCAGTGGACCCCAAGAAACGATGGCAAGAAGACTTGGACACCAGAGCAAAAGAAGTAGTGGCAAGAAAGGAAAGACTGTCTGAGGTACACTTATGAGTCAATGTTGGACCAGCCATGTAAGTTTCACACGCCAAATCCGAATAACCCAGCGGGTCATACCACGAGGCAATGTGAGTGGATGAGCAAGATTGAACAGGGCGGTTCGGGGAATGCTCAGGCACCCCGGAATGATCAGCCTCGGCAGGAGTTACTCCGGCAGCAATTTCTCTCCGGAGCGAACACGCAACAGCTGATGTTGCCTCCCCCTCCGCCAAGGTATGATAACAATGAGAGAAGGGACGCGGTGCACCAAGTGGAAAATCAACATCCGCCGGATCAGAGGTTCCCCAGAAATGAGGGGAGAAACGAGTACAGGGCGCACCATCAGAGCTACTGCGTATTCACCACTGAGGAAACAGATAGAAAAAGCTTGCAGTGTAGGCATATGGAGGTGAATGCGGTGATGCCTGCCGTGACGAGGTACATGCCTTGGTCCGATCAAGAAATCACCTGGAGCATCAGGGATCATCCCAAGCTCATGCCAAGCCCTCGTTCGTATGCATTGGTACTAGATCCGACATTCATTGGACCTAGCATTAACGTAAGATTCTCAAAGGTGTTGATCGACAATGGCAGCAACATTAACATCATGTATGCAGACACGATGCGCAAGTTGGGTATCTCGGAGAACATGCTGCAGGCCACGAGGATAACTTTTCATGGCATTGTGCCCGACATTTCTTGTGAGCCCATAGGCAAAGTCCGGGTCGACGTCTTGTTCGGCACGAGGGATAACTGCCGAACCAAAAATTTGGAGTTCGAGGTGGTGAACTTGGAAAGTGCTTACCATGCATTACTCGGAAGGCCAGCCCTGAACAAGTTCATGGCAAGCTGTCACGTTAGCTACTTGAAGATGAAGTTTCCCGGACCAAACGGGGTGATAACCATTGCAGGGGATTTCCGACGTTCGATGGAGTGTGAGTTGGCCGGATCAAACTTAGCCGAGTCGCTGGTGATTGCGCAGGAAAAAAGGAAAATTCAAGAGGTGGCTGCGTTGGCTCAGTCCGCGCAGCAGTATATGCCGGCGCTGAGTAACCCGCATGGAAGTGTCTCCTTCCAGGCCACGAAAGATACCAAGAAGGTTCCTATTGATGACATGTTCCCAGAGCGTACCGTAACGATTGGTGTCGGGTTAAATGATAAATAGGAAAGCGAGCTCGTCAGCTTCCTCCGTGAGAATCGAGACATTTTTGCTTGGTCCACACAGGACTTGCAAGGTGTTCCGAGGGAGTTGGCCGAGCACTCTTTAAATGTGAGACCCGGAGCTAAGCCGGTGAAGCAACCTCCCCGCCGCTTCGCCGAAGATAGAAGCAAAGTCATTAGGATTGAGATAGCTCGGTTGCTAGCTGCAGGATTTATCATGGAGGTTCTCTACCCGGACTGGCTATCCAATCCGGTGCTGGTGGAAAAGAAGAAGGATGACCCGAACATGGCTGTGGTTTGGCGCATGTGTATCGATGACACGAACCTGAACAAGGCATGTCCAAAAGATCCATTTCCGCTGCCAAGAATAGACCAGGTCATAGACTCAACTGCTGGATGTGAACTGTTATCGTTCATTGATGCATATTCAGGTTTTCACCAAATACCTCTGAATCCGGATGATCAAATAAACACTGCATTTATTACCTCGTATGGGGCTTATTGCTATCGCACCATGCCGTTGGTTTACGTAATGCAGGGGCAACGTACCAAAGATGTATGCAAAAATGTTTGCACGACCAAATAGGTCAAAATGTACAGGTGTACGTGGATGATGTGGTTATCAAGACCAAGGAAAGCAAAACGCTCCTTGATGATATCAGGCAGACGTTTGCGAACCTAAGGAGGTTCCGGATGAAACTTAACCCAGAAAAATGCACATTCGGTGTCCCGGCTGGAAAACTGCTTGGTTTTCTGGTTTCCAGCCGATGTATCGAGGTTAATCCAGCTAAGATCCGGGCCATCGAGCGAATGGAACTGCCGAAGTGTCTTAACGATGTCCAGAAGTTCACAGGTTGCCTAGCCTCGTTAAGTCGGTTTGTATGCTGGTTGGGAGAGAAGGCATTGCCTCTTTACCAACTCATGAAAAAGTCGGATAAGTTCATTTGGACGCCACAGGCCGACGAAGCCTTTACCCACCTGAAGAAAATGTTAGCCACAGCACGAGTACTAGCCTCACCACTATCGAAGGAGCCAATGTTGCTCTATATAGCCGCAACCAACCGAGTTGTAAGTGCAGTGATAGTGGTGGAGCGCGACGAGGAAGGTAAGTCGGTGCAAAGGCCGGTGTATTACTTGAGCAAGGTGCTGTCAGCCTCAAAGTAGAACTATCCACATTACCAAAAGGTGGCATATGGCGTGTACATGGCCGCCAAGAAACTGAAGCATTACTTTGAGGAGCACCCTATCCGAGTCATATGTGAGGCCCCCATATCCGAGATAATGAGTAACAAGGATGCGAGTTGCAGAATTGCAAAATGGGCAATTGAGCTAGCACCTTATGCGCCGCAGTATGACAGAAGAGAGGCCATCAAATCTCAAGTTGTGGAGGACTTCTTCGTGGATTGGGCCGAGGTACAATACGAACCGCCACTTCCGGATCCGAACTATTGGCGAATGCACTTTGACGGATAAAAGACCAAAACCAGGCTAGGTGCCGGAGTTGTACTCACTTCGCCAAAGAAGGAGTAGTTGAAATATGTACTGCAGATCCATTTCACCGCATCAAACAATGTCGCTGAGTATGAAGCACTTGTGCATGGGCTTAAGGTAGCAAAAGAAATTGGGATACGTCGGATCATATGCTTTGGCGACTCAGATTTGGTGGTGCAGCAAGTATCGGGAGTATGGGACGCCCTTGATCCGAACATGGCACTGTACAGATTTCATGTGCAGAAGATATCTGGTTACTTTGAGGGATGCAAATTTCACCATGTACCCCGGGTGGAAAATGAGGCCGCCGACATGCTGTCAAAGCTCGGGTCAACCCGACAACCAATTCCACCGGAGGACGCAGAGTCCGGAGCTGTGCCCATGGACATTGACGCGGAAGTGATGCGCCGGACCCGGGGACTACCTCGGCAAATCCGAGGAATACTTCGGTAAACCCGGGGACTGCTTCGCAAGACCCGGGGACTGCTCAGCGTGGTCCGGTTGAAGTTATGCCAGTGGATCAGATGGAGATTGATGAGGATGTGTTCCCTGTGCGATCAATACCAGCTTGGGCATTGCCTATATTTCAATTCCTGAGGGACGGAACGTTACCCACTGAGGAAGTGCTGTCCAGACAAACACAGAGGAGGGCAAAGGCCTACACAATCATCAATTCCGAACTATACAAAAGGAGTGTGACCAATGTACTCCAGCAATGTGTTGACCCGGAAGAAGGACTTGAAATCATCCGAGATAGACATCAGGGAGAATGCGGGCATCATGCCTCATCCCGAGCCTTGGTAGCAAAAGCTTTCCGGCACAGATTCTACTGGCCGAATGCGTTAGAGCAAGCGGAAGAGCTTGTGAGAAAATGTAATGGTTGTCAGAGGTATGCCACCAAGACACATATGCCAATGTCGGAACTCAAGACCATACCAATCACTTGGCCATTTGCCGTATGGTGCTTGGATATGGTTGGCCCGTTCAAACCAGCAAGGGGAAACATGACTCACATTCTGGTCATGGTGGACAAGTTTACGAAATGGATTGAGGTAAAACCTATAAGAAAATGTGATGGAGCTACGGCCGTAATGTTTCTCAAAGATATAATCTTGAGGTACGGTTATCCCCACAGTATCATAACTGATAATGGCACAAACTTTGCGGAAGGAGCATTTGCGCGTTTTTGTCGAGATAAGAAGATCCGGCTAGACATAGCCTCGGTAGCCCATCCCGCATCGAACGGACAAGTGGAAAGATCCAACGGATTAGTATTATCCGGGATAAAACCCCGGCTCATTGAGCCGCTGCAAAGATCAGCGGGGTGCTGGATAGAAGAACTACCAGCGGTACTGTGGAGTTTAAGAACAACTCCGAATCGATCAACAGGCTATACGCCATTCTTTCTGGTATATGTGGCAGAAGCTGTATTACCAGCCGACATAGAGCATGATTCGCCTAGGGTCACCCAATACACAGAAGCCGAAGTGCAAGAAGCCCGGCAAAATGATGTTGATCTGCTGGAAGAAGCGAGAGAACTGGCACTGTCTAGATCCGCCATATATCAGCAAAATCTCCGACGCTATCATAGCCGGAAAGTGTGCCCCCGCGTCTTTCGGGAAGGCGATCTGGTGCTCCGGTTGGTACAACGTACTATGGGCATGATCCCCCCATGGGAAGGGCCGTTCATCGTGAGCAAAGCATTACACAATGATTCTTACTATCTTATAGATGCAAAGCCACATGAAAAGAATAAGGCGGACAGGTCCGGAGAGGAATCTAAGCGACCATGGAATCTAGCTCTACTTCATCCTTTCTACACTTAGCTAAAGAAGCGTATGTATCCGAGTCTTCTCATATGTCGGTATGTACGTCGGCAATGAGCTTATCAATGAAATGTTGGTACCTCGAGCAGTGACTCGGGGACTGCCTAAATATTGTTTGTTGTTTTTCGCGCGTCAGCTGGAATAAGTTATTCTACTTAACTCGGATTAGTAATGTGCGAGCACCAAGAACCCAACTCTTCGACTTGCTGCTGTCCAACAAGAATTGGCTTCATGGCAAGCAAGAGAACAAGTCTGGAATTGCGTAGCACATGAAAAACGTCTAAGGAAAAGAATTTATTCGAGCCGACGTTTGTTTTTCGGACTAACCTAGTATTCATTTTCAAGTTATTATGATGTTCTATTTTTGAGCTAAGCCTAAGAGTTTCCTAGTATTGTTAAGACAATTTTTCAAGCTCGGATTCGTAAGTTGTAAAACCGAACCAAGGTAGACACGAACCGAGCCAAGAGATTAAACGAACAAGAAAAGAAACTCGGGGACTACGCCCAAGTTAATTCGGCATAAGCACTTAGTAGCAAAATATCACATATGTTTGGAATACAATTCCACCCGGCATATTGGGGATCTCATAGGTTTTCAAGTGTTTTTTACTTAGAAGCAGCGGGAGGAAGTTCGGCATCATCTTCAACCTCTTCGATATCCGAGGCAGTGTCCTCTTCGTCCTCACCCGAATCATCTTCAACGTTCTCAACTTCTTCTTCGCCAGCGACTTCCAAGAAGCTCGGACCCTCAGTCCAGTCGTGAATTGGAGCATATTCGATGAGACTGTGGGTGCAAGCCTAGCACCGAGCCACCCACTCCGGGTCATTGGTCCATCTGGATCCTGTGCGCACACGTGTAAGGAGGCTGAGATCTATCTTCTCATACCACGTTAGAATGTGGTGAAGGATAGTATCAGCTGCAGCACGTCCAGCGGATTCTCTCCAGAGGTCGAGCTGGGACTCGATTTCCGAAAGCTTTTCAGCGAGATGTGTAACTCTCTCCGGAGTGTCATCAGTGGGCCAGAACGCGTTGAAGATTCGGACTGAAACGTCAAGGAGATCTTTGCCGTAGTTTTTAATGATTTCCATGCGAGAGGACAGGCTGACCAATAGGTCCTCCATGTCTAAGGGAATGGTCGCACCGTCAGGAGCGGCGGGAGTACCCCTCTCTCAGGGGAAATTGGCAACAGCAGCACTAGCAATAGCAGTACCCTCTGGAAAGTGGCCTGAGAAGCAAGGAAAAAGACGAAGTTGAAAAACAAGACATAGGAACTAACCCGGAGAAATAAGGCGGATAAGGGAAAAGAAATTACATGAGATGTGGCTGTGAATCCGGGTCAGTTCCTTGGTGCAATCATCACGCCTCTTCCGAAGCTGCTCAAGCTCAGCGTTAGCCGACTCAAGTTTGACGTCGGCCTCCTGAAGAAGCTCACGGTCCTTAGCAATTTGGTGGTTGAGGCGCTCACGCTCTTCGGTGTAGTCCTGGCCAGCCTTTTTTAGCTCGGTTTGATGCTGCACCTTCATCTTCGCCATCTCAGCCTTCAGCCTGGGAATCTCATCATCCTTGGTCCGGAGAAGGGCGAGCTCGTCATCTTTCTTCTTCAGCTCGGCTTGGTGCTGTCCTGCTTGTTCGAGAAAATGCAGCATCATGTCAGGCACGTGCACACTTTCTTCATGCAATGCTGAAATCATGTGTTGCCCCGACAGAGCCGAGGTATGAATGTTTGTCGAACCAAAGGAGAAAGGAGACAGAAAGCACGGTGAAGGCAGACAAAAAGGATGTACCCTGGATCTGCTCCAAGTTCTTCCGCATTATCTTGTTCTCAGCCTCCACCCCAGCTTCCGAAACCGAACAATCAAATTAACTCGGCAAATGAAGTTGAAGAAAAATGAGGAAAGGATAAGGAAGAAATTTACCCCTTTTCTCGTACTCCGCGATAAGTGCAGCCTGCTTTGTGCGTAGATTCTTGTGGGTATCCAACAAGCGTTGGAATTCAGCACTCCGGCGGTTGGTGGTCACCTAAAAAAGATACAGAAACTTAAGTCATCCTAGTGCATATTCGAAGTGTACTAAAATCCGGGCCAAGTGGAACTTAACCCGGCTCTAGGTGTGTGCATATTCGAAGTGTACTAAAATCCGGGCCAAGTGGAACTTAACCCGGCTCTAGGTGTGTGCATGTTCGAAGTGTACTAAAATCCGGGCCAAGTGGAACTTAACCCGGCTCTAGGTGTGTGCATGTTCGAAGTGTACTAAAATCCGGGCCAAGTGGAACTTAACCCGGCTCTAGGTGTGTGCATGTTCGAAGTGTACTAAAATCTGGGCCAAGTGGAACTTAACCCGGCTCTAGGTGTGTGCATGTTCGAAGTGTACTAAAATCCGGGCCAAGTGGAACTTAACCCGGATCTAGGTGTGTGCATGTTCGAAGTGTACTAAAATCTGGGCCAAGCGGAACTTAACCCGGCTCTAGGTGTGTGCATGTTTGAAGTGTACTAAAATCCGGGCCAAGTGGAACTTAACCCGGCTCTAGGTGTGTGCATATTCGAAGTTATCATGGAGCTACGTTAGTTCTATAAAAGAGCATCCGGCCAAGTAACAAGTTACTCCCCCGGAGGCTCGGGGACTAATGGTTATTATCTACAATTTGCAAAGGAGAAACGACGTACCTCCATCATTCGTCCAACGAGGTTAATTGCCTTTGCGGCGGTATTCATCTGAGCGGAAAACTCAGCAGGGCCGAACTTTTCCGGGAGATCAGAATCCAGAACTACCTCTGCCTTATTCCAGTTCATGACAAATTCCATCAGGCTCGGGGGGTACCGTTCTCCGGTGGGCATATGGGGCATCACCAAGCCCTTTGCATGTGCTTCCTTCCTCTCCACCAAGGCAAGGGCGGGGCTGGTATGCAGGACCAACTGCTGGGCATCGGTTGGCTCGGCAGGGGCGTCCTTTGCCGCTGGTGTTTTCTTAGGAAGCATCGATATGAGGGTACGTTGCCCAGGCTCCACGGCACTGGGCTTGGCAGTGTCTTGAGTCTTCTTGCCCTTGGCTTGCTGGGAAGAAGAAGACGTAGCAGCGATTTTTAGAGATTGAGAAGATTCGGAAGAGGCAGAGGAACTGGGCGCTGGTACACTCGTTGCTGGACTTGGTACCGGCGCTGATGTTTTCATAGCCGGAGTTGGTGCTGATGCCGGAGTTGGAGATGGTGCTAGTTTGGCTGCTGGTACTGGAACTGATGCTGGAGTCGAGGTAGCCTTAGTGGCTGCTGGTTGTGGCGTTGCCGAGGTGGTGGGTGCCGTTGCTCCGGCTAGGCCGGTTCCCCCTGTTCTAGGGGGACCTAGAGCGGCCGTAGAGCCCTCCGGAATAGGGCTTAGCGGACGTGACTCGTCGTCACGATGGGGTGAAGGGCTAGGCCGGAGAGGTGAAGAGATGCTGGATCCACTTTGAGGGACCTCCACCGGAGCCCTGCAAAATCAAGCAATGTCAGAAGAAAAATTACGACAAAGTAAGGAAGAACAAGTTACGGAAGAAAGAATGACTTACGCATCCGAGGTTTCGGCCTCCTTGGGTTTCCGAGCTCTTCGTGTTGGGGCCTTGCCTGTTGGCTTGGAGGCAGTCTTGTCCCCGGACTTCTTTCGCCTTTTAACGGGCTGAGAAGGTCTAGAGGAAGAGCTTGAAGAAGCCCTGCACTTATTCTTTGATGCCACCAGAACTGGATCGCTCGTAGCGAGAGGGGGATCCTCATGGATGTGACCACCAGGATGAGCTGATGGCGGAAAAGCAAAAGAAAGGGGGACAGCCTCAAAAGGTTTAATTATCTCGATATCCGAGTCATCTTCATCATCGGGCCAATCTCTAATAGAAGAGAATTTACCCGTGGGTCGTTTCGTGGCGTCGGTCATGGGGAGAAACATCTCTTGGTCTGGCTCCTCCTCATCCGGAGACACCCGGTCCGGTGCCCACTTAAGGGTCGGATCGGTGCCGTCCTCGAGGGTCTGCTGAAGGAATAGTTGAGGCAAAGAATGAACAAAAGAGTCAAAAATGCAACAATAACTGACGTGTAGTTAGTCAGGGGTAAGTTTGCAGCATGAAACTTACAATAGGAGGAAGCCGGTCACGGCAGAAATGCTCAATCCCCCAAGTCCACTCAGAGGAGAAGTCCTTGTGAGTGGTGAAGAGAGCCTTAACCCGGCGATAAATCTCCGTGTTGCTCAGTTCGAAGGATGAAGTCCGGTTGGGATCGCGGCCAAAGCTCATATGGCAGACCTTGTGGGTGCGCTTCTGGAGAGGGGAGATCCGGTTGCGCACGAAAGTGATCATTGCATCCTCGTTGCGCAGCCCAAGCTCCTTCAGCTTCGCGAACCTTTTGCTCACTTGGTTGGCCAGGGCCGTAGGTTTCCTGGGAACGGCGTCCCATAGATCCGGGTTCGATGGACCTAGTGTATAAGGAAGCAACCGGATCAAATCTTTGGTGCCTGTGTTCCAGACGTAAAAGAACGTCCGGGCCCACCCTTTGCAAGATTCTAGCCCGGTGACCCGGGGGAAAACAGAAAACCTCTGAGGAGAGATGGAGGCCGCTCCGAACTGAGTGAGCCGCTTGTCCTCCGGATCAGTGTGGATGTCGGGGATAACGTTATGACGGAGGCCGAAAAACCAGATCCACAGCTCCTTCGTGGTCCACAGTCCGGCGTAGCCTTCGATCGTAGAAACAAAGGCAGAGAGAGAAGTAATGGCATTGGCTGGAAGATGGTGCGGCTGGAGATGGTAGGTACTGAGCCAATCCTGGAGGAAATCGCTCACCGGCAGTCCGAAGCCCTGTTGAAAGTGAGACAGGAACACGATGAACTCCCCAGGATTGGGCGAAGGAGCTAGCTCGGCGGAGGCGAGGCGAGCGGCGACGCTGGCGGGGATGCATCTGGTCCGGTAGAGCTAGACCAGATCGTCTTGGCAGACCCAGGAGCTGGCCCACGCACCGCGGTCCGCCACAGCGGCGTCCTCCTCCATCTCTTGTTCAGCAGTGGCGAGTTCTTCTTCCGTCATCTGCTCCTCGAGGCCCTCGCTAGCGCTAGAGGCGGCGGGGGACAGTGGCCTGGATTGACGAGGACCCGTAGCGAGAGATTTGCGTCACAGTGACGGTGACGCAGAGGTACAGCAGAGAAGCGCGGTGGCGACGTTGTTTTTTGGCAGTGTTGGCGGCGGCGGGGTCGTGAGGAAGACGAAGAGGAATAGCAACGGGCAGAGGGGTGCGGAGGGGGAAAAATCCTAAGGGACGCACCCCTCCGCTATTTAACAACTCCCACCAGGGGTGAGTGAGATCGCGTCCTGTGGACCGGCCACACGCAGTGGCCGTGTATCGTCCGTCCGGACCAATCAGCGGGGAGCCACACGGAGGGCCACAGAGCGGAGAGCATCCTATGACGTGATAGTGTGATGCGAAAAACGAGGAGGCAGGCATTACGTGACCCGCGCACAGTGATAACTGACAATTACTGCGGTGGTTACTGTGCACGCCCTTAAAATAAGAAGACAAAATGATTACCCTTCACATGGGATGGCTTAAGAGAGAAGGAAACGAGACCCGGATGGAACTATGGTAACCCAGCCAGCGAGTAAAAACTTGGCGTGTGCGAAGGGAAAGTAAAACCATGAGGTCCGAGTTAAAGTGGTAACCCGGCCGACAAGTGAAAACTTGGAATGTGCGAAGGGAACGTAAATCCATAAAATCCGAGGTAAAAAGGTAACTCGGAAATAATGACTGGAGCTTGAAATTGAACCTGATGTGGCCTTAGCGGCCAAGGCAGCTAAGACCGCACCAGCTTCGGGGACTAATGTTGGGGGGATACCCCAGGGTAGGGTCACGCCGGGGTATAAAGGCCAAGTTAGCCTAGGTTCGGCAAGGTCAAAGCGGATGCTGGCCGGGTCACCTCAAGGCAGGCCGAATCACGGGGTAATCCGGACCTGAGGGCATTCGCCCAACTAGGTCTCATCCGACTTAAGCAGTGAGTCGGAAGTGCATGTTTTACTTATATGCAGGAACAGGTGTGGCCGGATGAACCATCATCCGGGTCACAGCAAGCTTCTAGGAGAAGGAAGGAATCTCGCAGGTCAAAAGGAGCCCCTGTACACACTTCCTGAGCGAAGCAAGCAAGGACAGGACCACCGGGGCGTGGCCGACAAGCGTGACGACGCCCGTGTCGGCTGATGAGGGCGCCGCAGAGGCTCACGTAGCTAAAGCATGTGTGACGCGGGGGAAAAAGCACCCCGGTCGGCTTACCACTTTGCTAGGAGGCATATTCTTGGGAATATGCCTCCACGTATGCCCTAGGCAGAAACCGAGCCTCCCCTATAAAAGGGGGGCTAGGACTTCTGTAGAGGGGGTTGGTTTTTTACTATTCTGTTTGGGCTAGGGTTTCAGGCGTAATCCGTGGGTGAGAGTAAGAGAGCTCCTTCTTCCTCCTCTCGCCAATACAGCTCTAGGACCACTTGTAACCTGGAGAGAAAATCAATACAAACTTCTGTGTGGAGAATTACTTCATTATCCCTCCCTGGATTCCCCTAGCGTGTATAAGTTCCCACCTTTAGCCTATCCATGGCATCTGCCGTGACACCACCACGACAGGAAAGGAGGACACATGTAATGACTGGTGGTGGTTTAGAAAAAGAGCACACATGCAATGACTCTGCTGGTGGTTTCGGAAAGGAAGACAAATGCAATGACTCTGGTGGTGTTTTAATAAAGGAACACACATGCAATGACTCTAGTGGTGGTTTAGGAAAGGAACACACATGCAATGATTATGGTGGTTTTGGAATGGAACACACATGCAATGACTCTGGTGATTTAGTAAAGAAAGATACACGTAATGACTATTGTGGTTAAGGAAAAGAAGACACATGCAATGACTCTGGTGGTGATTTAGAAAAGGAACACACATGCAATGACTCTAGTGGTGGTTTAGGAAAAGAACACACATGCAATGACTCTGGGTGGTGGTTTAAGAAAGGAACACACATGCTATGACACTAGTGGTGGTTTAGTAAGGAAGACACATGCAATGACCCTAGTGGTGGTTTAGGAAAAGAAGACACGTGCAATGATTCTGGTGGTGGTTTAGGAAAGGAACACACATGCAATGACTATAGTGGTGGTTTAGAAATAGAACACACATGCAATCACTATGGTGGTGGTTTAGGAACGGAACACAAATGCAATGACTCTTGTGGTGGTTTACGAAAAGAAGACACATGAAATGACTCTGGTGGTGGTTTTGGAAATGAGCACACATGCAATGACCCTAGTAGGGGTTTAGAAAAAGTAGACACATGTAATGACTCTAGTGGTGCTTTGAGAAAGGAACACACATGCCATAACACTGGTGGTGGTTTAGGAAAGGAACACACATGCAATAACCCTGGTGGTTGTTAAGGAAAGGAAGACACATGCAATAACTCTGGTGGTAGTTTAGGAAAATAAGACACATGCTATGATTCTGGTGGTGGTTTAGGAATGGAACACACATTCAATGATTTTCGTGGTGGTTTAGGAAAGGAGCACACATTTAATGATTCTGGTGGCGGTTTAGGAAAGGAACACACATTCAATTACTCTTGTGGTGCTTTAGGAAAGGAACACACATTCAATGATTCTGGTGGTGGTTTAGTAAAAGAACACACATGCAATGACTCTAGTGGTGGTTTGGGAAAGGAACATACATGCAACGACTCTAGTGGTGGTTTAGTAAAGGAAGATACAAGTAATGACTATGGTGGTAGTTTAGTAAAAGAAAGATACACGTAATGACTATGGTGGTGGTTTAGGAAAAGAAGACACGTGCAATGACTCTCGTGGTGGTTTAGAAAAGGAACACACATGCAATGAATCTAGTGGTGGTTTAGGAAAAGAACACACAGGCAATGACTCTGGTGGTGGTTTCAGAAAGAAACACACATGCAATGACACTGGTGGTGGTTTAGTAAAGGAAGACACATGCAATGACTCTGGTGGTGGTTTAGGAAAAGAAGACACATGCAATGATTCTGGTGGTGGTTTAGGAAAAGAACACACATGCAATCACTCTGGTGGTGGTTTAGGAAAGGAACACCAAGGCAATGAATCTTGTGGTGTATTAGGAAAAGAAGACACATGCAATGACTCTGGTGGAGGTTTAGGAAAGGAGCACACATGCAATGACCCTAGTGGTGGTTTAGGAAAAGTAGACACATGCAATGACTCTGGTGGTGGTTCGAGAAAGGAACACACATGAAATGACTCTGGTGGTGGTTTAGGAAAGGAATACATATGCAATGACCCAGGTGGTTGTTCAGAAAAGGAAGACACATGCAATAACTGTGGTGGTGGTTTAGGAAAAGAAGACACATGCAATGATTCTGGTGGTGGTTTAGGAAAGGAAAACACATTCAATGATTCTGGTGGTGGTTTAGGAAAGGAACACACATTCAAATATTCTGGTGGTTTTTTAGGAAAGGAACACACATTCAATGATTCTGGTGGCGGTTTAGGAAAGGAACACACATTCAATTACTCTGGATGTGGTTTAGGAAAGGAACACACATTCAATGATTCTGGTGGTGGTTTAGTAAAGTAACACACATGAAATGACTCTAGTGGTGGTTTAGGAACGGAGGACACATGCTATGACTATGGTGATTCCATGTGGTTTAAGAAAGGATAACAGATGCAATGACTCTGGTGGTGGTTTAGGAAAGGAACACACATATTATGACTCTGGTGGTGGTTTAGGAAAGGAACACACATTCAATGACACTAGTGGATCCATGTCGTTCCGGAAAAGAATACACATGCAATTTCTCTGGTGGTGGTTTTGGAAAGGAACACACATGCGATGACTATGGTGGTGGTTTAGGAAAGGAACAGACATGCAATGACTCTAGTGGTGGTTTAGGAAAGGAAGACACATGCAATGACTTTGGTGGTGGTTTAGGAAAAGAAGACACATGTCATGACTCTAGTGGTGGTTTAGGAAAACAAGACACATGCAATGACTCAGGTGGTGGTTTAGGAAACGAACACACATGCAATGACTCTGGTGGTGGTTTAGGAAAGGAACACACATGCAATGACACTAGTGGATCCATGTGTTTAGGAAAAGAAGACACATGAAATGACTTTGGTTGTGGTTTTTGAAAGGAACACAAATGCAATGACTCTTGTGGTGGTTTAGGAAAAGAAGACACATGCAATGACTCTGGTGGTGGTTTAGGAAAGGAGCACACATGCAACGACCCTAGTGGTGGTTTAGAAAAATTAGGCACATGCAATGACTCTAGGGGTGGTTTGAGAAAGGAACACACATGCAATGAATCTGGGGGTGGTTTAGGAAAGGAATACACATGCAATGACCCTGGTTGTTGTTTAGGAAAGGAAGACACATGCAATAACTCTGGTGCTAGCTTAGGAAAAGAAGACACATGCAATGATTCTGCTGGTGGTTTAGGAAAGGAACACACATTCAATGATTCTGGTGGTAGTTTAGGAAAGGAACACAAATTCAATGATTCTGGTGGCGGTTTAGGAAAGGAACACACATTCAATTACTCTGGAGGTGGTTTAGGAAAGGAACACACATTCAATAATTCTGGTGGTGGTTTAGTAAAGGAACACACATGCAATTACTCTAGTGGTGGTTTTGGAAAGGAGGACACATGCCATGACTCTGGTGGATCCATGTGGTTAAGGAAAAGATGACACATGCAACGACTCGGGTGGTGGTTTAGGAAAGGAACACACATATTACGACTCTGGTGGTGGTTTAGGAAAGGAACACACATGTAATTACACTGGTGGATCCATGTGGTTTAGGAAAAGAATACACATCCAATGACTCTGGTGGTTTAATAAAGGAAAACACATGCAATGACACTGGTGGTTTAGTAAAGGAAGACACATGCAATGACTCTGGTGGTGGTTTTTGAAAAGAACACAAATGCAATGACTCTTGTGGTGGTTTAGGAAAACAAGACACATGCAATGACTCTGGTGGTGGTTTTTGAAAAGAACACAAATGCAATGACTCTGGTGGTGGTTTTTGAAAAGAACACAAATGCAATGACTCTTGTGGTGGTTTAGGAAAACAAGACACATGAAATGACTCTAGTGGTGGTTTTTGAAAGGAACACAAATGCAATGACTCTTGTGGTGGTTTAGGAAAAGAAGACACATGCAATGACTCTGGTGGTGGTTTAGGAAGGGAACACACATATTATGACTCTGGTGGTGGTTTAGGAAAGGAACACACATGCAATGACACTGGTGGATCGATGTGGTTTAGGAAAAGAAGACACATGCAATGACTCTAGTGGTGGTTTAAGAAAGGAACACACATGCAATGACACTGGTGGTGGTATAGTAAAGGAAGACACATGCAATGACTCTGGTGGTGGTTTTTGAAAGGAACACAAATGCAATGACTCTTGTGGTGGTTTAGGAAAAGAAGACACATGAAATGACTCTAGTGGTGGTTTTTGAAAGGAATACAAATGCAATGACTCTTGTGGTGGTTTAGGACAAGTGGACACATGCAATAACTCTGGTGGTGGTTTGAGAAAGGATCACACATGCAATGACTCTGGTGGTGGTTTAGGAAAGGAATACACATGCAATGACCGTGGTGGTTGTTTAGGAAAGGAAGACACATGCAATAACTCTGCTGGTGGTTTAGGAAAAGAAGACACATGAAGTGATTCTGGTGTTGGTTTAGGAAAGGAACACACATTCAATGATTCTGGTGGTGGTTTAGGAAAGGAATACACATTCAATGATTCTGGTGGCGGTTTAGGAAAGGAACAGACATTCAATGACTCCGGTGGTTGTTTACGAAAGGAACACACATGCAATGACACTGGAGGAGCAGTGTGGTTAATGAAAAGAATACACATGTAATGACTCTGGTGGTGGTTTAGGAAAGGAACTCACATGCAATGACTATGGTGGTGGTTCAGGAAAGGAACAGACATGCAATGACTCTAGTGGTGGTTTAGGAAAGTAAGACACATGCGATGACTCTGGTGGTGGTTTAGGAAAAGAAGACACATGTCATGACTCTAGTGGTGGTTTAGGAAATGTAGACATATGCAATGACTCTGGTGTTGGTTTAAGAAAAGAAGACACATGCAATGATTCTGGTGCTGGTTTAGTAAAGGAACACACATTCAATGATTCTGGTGGTGGTTTAGGAAAGGAACACACATTCAATGATTCTGGTGGCGTTTTAGGAAAGGAACACACATTCAATTACTCTGGAGGTGGTATAGGAAAGGAACACACATTTAATGATTCTGGTGGTAGTTTTGTAAAGGAACACACATGCAATGACTCTAGTGGTGGTTTTGGAAAGGAGGACACATGCTATGACTCTAGTGGATCCATGTGGTTTAGGAAAATATGACACATGTAATGACTCTAGTGGTGGTTTAGGAAAGGAATACACATATTATGACTCTGGTGGTGGTTTAGGAAAGGAACACACATGCAATGACACTGGTGTATCCATGTGGTTTAGGAAAATAATACACATGCAATGACTCTCGTGGTATAAGAAAGGAAAACACATAGAATGACACTGGTGGTTTAGTAAAGGAAGACACATGCAATGACTCTGGTGGTGGTTTTTGAAAGGAACACAAATGCAATGACTCTTAAGGTGGTTTAGGAAAACAATACCCATGAAATGACTCTAGTGGTGGTTTTTGAAAGGAACACAAATGCAATGACTCTTGTGGTGGTTTACGAAAATAAGACATGCAATGACTCTGGTGGTGGTTTAGGAAAGGAACACACATATTATGACTCTGGTGGTGGTTTAGGAAAGGAACACACATGCAATGACACTGGTGGATCCATGTGGTTTAGGAAAAGAAGACACATGCAATGACTCTGGTGGTGGTTTAAGAAAGGAACACACATGCAATGACACTGGTGGTGGTTTAGTAAAGGAAGACAAATGCAATGACTCTAGTGGTGGTTTTTGAAAGGAACACAAATGCAATGACTCTTGTGGTGGTTTAGGAAAAGAATACACATGAAGTGACTCTGGTGGTGGTTTTTGAAAGGAACACAAATGCAATGACTCTTGTGGTGGTTTAGGAAAAGAAGACACATGCAATGACTCTAGTGGTGGTTTAGGAAAGGAGAAAACATGCAATGACCCTAGTGGTTGTTTAGGACAAGTAGACACATGCAATGACTCTAGTGGTGGTTTGAGAAAGGAACACACATGCAATGACTCTGGTGCTTGTTTAGGAAAGGAATACACATGCAATGACCCTGGTGGTTGTTTAGGAAAGGAAGACACATGCGAGAACTCTGGTGGTGGTTTAGGAAAAGAAGACACATGCAATGATTCTGGTGTTGGTTTAGGAAAGGAACACACATTCAATGATTCTAGTGTTGGTTTAGGAAAGGAACACACATTCAATGATTTTGGTGGCAGTTTAGGAAAGGAACACACATTCAATTACTATGGTGGTGGTTTATGAAAGGAACACACATTCAATGATTCTGGTGGTGGTTTAGTAAAGGAACACACACGAAATGACTCTAGTTGTGGTTTGGAAAGGAGGACACATGCTATGACTCTGGTGGATCCATTTGGTTTAGGAAAGGAACACACACATTATGACTCTGGTGGTGGTTTAGGAAAGGAACACACATGCAATGACTCTGATGGTTGTTTACGAAAGGAACACACATGCAATGACACTTGTGGATCCATGTGGGTTATGAAAAAATACACATGTAATGACTTTGGTGGGGATTAGGAAATGAACAAACATGCAATGACTATGGTGGTGGTTTAGGAAAGGAACAGACATGCAATGACTCTAGTGGTGGTTTAGGAAAGGAAGACACATGCGATGACTCTGGTGGTGGTTTAGGTAAAGAAGACACATGCCATGACTCTAGTGGTGGTTGAGGAAAAGTATACACATGCAATGACTCTGGTGTTGGTTTAAGAAAAGAAAACACATGCAATGACTCTGGTAGTAGTTTAGGAAAGGAACACACATGCAATGACACTGGTGGATCCATGTGTTTTTGGAAAAGAAGACACCTTAAATGACTCTCCTGGTGGTTTTGTAAAGGAACACACGTGCAATGACTCTGGTGGTTTAGGAAAAGATGATACATCCAATGACTCTGGTGGTGGTTTTGGAAAGGAACACGCATGCAATTACTATGGTGGTGGTTTAGGAAAGGAACGCACATGCAATGACTCTGGTGGTGGATTAGTAAAGGAAGATACACGCAATGACTATGGTGGTGGTTTAGGAAAATAAGACAAATGAAATGATTCTGGTGGTGGTTTAGAAAAGGAACACACATGCAATGACTCTAGTGGTGGTTTAGGAAAATAACACACATGCAATGACTCTAGTGGTGGTTTAAGAAAGGAACACACATGCAATGACACTTGTGGTGGTTTAGTAAAGGAAGACACATGCAGTGACTCTGGTGGTGGTTTACGAAAAGAAGACACATGCAATTATTCTGGTGGTGGTTTAGGAAAGGAACACACACGTAATCACTTTGGTGGTGGTTTAGGAAAGGAACACAAATGGAATGACTCTTGTGGTGGTTTAGGATAATAAGACACATGTAATGACCCTGGTGGTGGTTTAGGAAAGGAGCACACATGCAATGACCCCGGTGGTGGTTTAGAAAAAGTAGACACATGCAATGACTCTGGTGGTGGTTTGAGAAAGGAACACACATGCAATAATTCTGGTGGTGGTTTAGGAAAAGAATACGCATGCAATGATTCTGGTGGTTGTTTAGGAAAAGGAAGGCACATGCAATAACTCCGGTGGTGGTTTAGGAAAGGAAGACACATGCAATGACTCTGGTGGTAGTTTAGGAAAGGAACACACATGCAATTACACTGGTGGTGTTTTAGGAAAGGAAGACACATGCAATAACTCTGGTGCTGGTTTAGGAAAAGAAGACACATGCAATGATTCTGGTGCTGGTTTAGGAAAGGAACACACATTCAATGATTCTGGTGTTGGTTTAGGAAAGGAACACACATCAATGATTCTGGTGGCGGTTTAGGAAAGGAACACACATTCAATTACTATAGTGGTGGTTTATGAAAGGAACCCACATTCAATGATTCTGGTGGTGGTTTAGTAAAGGAACACACACGAAATGACTCTAGTGGTGGTTTGTAAAGGAGGACACATGCTATGACTCAGGTGGATCCATTTGGTTTAGGAAAGGAACACACATATTATGACTCTGGTGGTGGTTTAGGAAAGGAACACACATGCAATGACTCTGATGGTTGTTTAGGAAAGGAACACACATGCAATGACACTGGTGGATCCATGTGGTTTATGAAAAGAATACACATGCAATGACTCTGGTGGTGGTTTATGAAATGAACACACATGCAATGACTATGGTGGTGGTTTAGGAAAGGAACAGAAATGCAATGAGTCTAGTGGTGGTTTAGGAAAGGAAGACACATGCGATGACTCTGGTGGTGGTTTAGGAAAAGGAGACACATGCCATGACTCTAGTGGTGGTTGAGGAAAAGTAGACACATGCAATGACTCTGGTGTTGGTTTAAGAAAAGAAGACACATGCAATGACTCTGGTGGTAGTTTAGGAAAGGAACACACATGCAATGATACTGGTGGATCCATGTGTTTTAGGAAAAGAAGACACCTGAAATGACTCTCCTGGTGGTTTTGTAAAGGAACAAAAATGCAATGACTCTGGTGGTGGTTTAGGAAAAGATGATACATGCAATGACTCTGGTGGTGGTTTAGGAAAGGAACACGCATGCAATTACTATGGTGGTGGTTTAGGAAAGGAACACACATGCAATGACTCTGGTGGTGGATTAGTAAAGGAAGATACACGCAATGACTATGGCGGTGGTGGTTTAGGAAAGGAACACAAATGGAATGACTCTTGTGGTGGTTTAGGATAATAAGACACACGCAATGACCCTGGTGGTGGTTTAGGAAAGGAGCACACATGCAATGACCCTGGAGGTGGTTTAGAAAAAGTAGACACATGCAATGACTCTGGTGGTGGTTTGAGAAAGGAACACACATGCAATGATTCTGGTGGTGGTTTAGGAAAAGAATACGCATGCAATGACTCTGGTGGTCGTTTAGGAAAGGAGGGCACATGCAATAACTCTTGTGGTAGTTTAGGAAAAGAATACACGTGCAATGATTCTGGTAGTGGTTTAGGAAAGGAACACACATGCAATGACTCTGGTGGTGGTTTAGGAAAGGAACACACATGCACTAACTCTGGTGGTGGTTTAGTAAAGGAACAGACATGCAATGACTCTGGTGGTGGTTTAGGAAAGGAAGACACATGAAATGACTCTGGTTGTGGTTTAAGAAAGGAACACACATGCAATGACTCTGGTGGTGGTTTAGGAAAAGAAGACTCATGCCATGACTCTGGTGGTGGTTTAGTAAAGGAACACACATGCAATGACTATGGTGGTGGTTTAGGAAAGGAACACACATGCAATGACTCTTGTGGTGGTTTAGGAAAGGAACACAAATGCAATGACTCTTGTGGTGGTTTAGGATAAGAAGACACATGCAATGACTCTGGTGGTGGTTTAGGAAAAGAGCACACATGCAATGACCCTGGTGGTGGTTTAGAAAAAGTAGACTCGTGCAATGACTCTGGTGGTGGTTTGGGAAAGGAACACACATGGAATGACTCTGGTGGTGGTTTAGGAAAAGAATACGCATGCAATGACTCTGGTGGTTGTTTAGGAAAGGAAGGCATATGCAATAACTCTGGTGGTGGTTTAGGAAAAGAAGACACGTGCAATGATTCTGGTAGTGGTTTAGAAAAGGAACACACATGCAATGACTATGGTGGTGGTTTAAGAAAGGAACACACATGCAATGGCATTAGTGGATCTAGGTGATTTAGGAAAAGAAGACACATGCAATGACTCCGGTGGTGGTTTAGGAAAGGAACACACATGCAATAACTCTAGTGGTGGTTTAGGAAAGGAACACACATACAATACTCTGGTGGTGGTTAATGAAAGGAACACACATTCAATGATTCTGGTGGTGGTTTAGTAAAGGAACACACACGAAATGACTCTAGTGGTAGTTTGGGAAAGGAGGACACATGCTATGACTCTGGTGGATCCATGTGGTTTAGGAAAGGAACACACATATTATGACTCTGGTGGTGGTTGGGAAAGGAACACACATGCAATGACTCTGATGGTTGTTTAGGAAAGGAACACACATGCAATGACACTGGTGGATCCATGTGGTTTATGAAAAGAATACACATGGAATGACTCTGGTGGGGTATAGGAAATGAACACACATGCAATGACTATGGTGGTGGTTTAGGAAAGGAACAGACATGCAATGACTCTAGTGGTGGTTTAGGAAAGGAAAACACATGCGATGACTCTGGTGGTGGTTTAGGTAAAGAAAACACATGCCATGACTCTAGTGGTGGTTGAGGAGAAGTAGACACATGCAATGACTCTGGTGTTGCTTTAAGAAAAGAAGACACATGCAATGACTCTAGTAGTAGTTTAGGAAAGGAACACACATGCAATGACACTGGTGGACCCATGTGTTTTAGGAAAAGAAGACACCTGAAATGACTCTCCTGGTGGTTTTGTAAAGGAACACACATGCAATGACTTTGGTGGTGGTTTAGGAAAAGATGATACATGCAATGACTCTGGTGGTGGTTTAGGAAAGGAACACGCATGCAATTACTATGGTGGTGGTTTAGGAACGTAACACACATGCAATGACTCTGGTGGTGGATTAGTAACGGAAGATACACGCAATGACTATGGTGGTGGTTTAGGAAAATAAGACACATGAAATGATTCTGGTGGTGATTTAGAAAAGGAACACACATGCAATGACTCTAGTGGTGTCTTAGGAAAAGAACACACATGCAATGACTCTAGTGGTGGTTTAAGAAAGGAACACACATGCAATGACACTGGTGGTGGTTTAGTAAAGGAAGACACATGCAGTGACTCTGGTGGTGGTTTACGAAAAGAAGACACATGCAATTATTCTGGTGGTGGTTTAGGAAAGGAACACACACGTAATCACTCTGGTGGTGGTTTAGGAAAGGAACACAAATGTAACGACTCTTGTGGTGGTTTAGGATAATAAGACACATGTAATGACCCTGGTGGTGGTTTAGGAAAGGAGCACACATGCAATGACCCTAGTGGTGGTTTAGAAAAAGTAGACACATGCAATGACTCTGGTGGTGGTTTGAGAAAGGAACACACATGCAATGATTCTGGTGGTGGTTTTGGAAAAGAATACGCATGCAATGACTCTGGTGGTTGTTTAGGAAAGGAAGGCACATGCAATAACTCTGGTGGTGGTTTAGGAAAAGAAGGCACATGCAATGACTTTGGTGGTAGTTTAGGAAAGGAACACACATGCAAATACAGTGGTGGTTGTTTAGGAAAGGAAGGCACATGCAATAATTCTGGTGCTGGTTTAGGAAAAGAAGACACATGCAATGATTCTGGTGCTGGTTTAGGAAAGGAACACACATTCAATGATTCTGGTGGTGGTTTAGGAAAGGAACACGCATTCAATGATTCTGGTGGCGGTTTAGGAAAGGAACACACATTCAATTACTCTGGAGGTGGTATAGGAAAGGAACACACATTTAATGATTCTGGTGGTGGTTTTGTAAAGGAACACACATGCAATGACTCTAGTGGTGGTTTTGGAAAGGAGGACACATGCTATGACTCTAGTGGATCCATGTGGTTTAGGAAAATATGACACATGTAATGACTCTAGTGGTGGTTTAGGAAAGGAATACACATATTATGACTCTGGTGGTGGTTTAGGAAAGGAACACACATGCAATGACACTGGTGTATCCATGTGGTTTAGGAAAATAATACACATGCAATGACTCTGGTGG
>OU342746.1:31736781-31826240 GCA_910589775.1 Avena eriantha | reverse complement strand
CCACCACCAGAGTCATTGCATGAGTGTTCCTTTCCTAAACCACCACTAAAGTCACTGCATGTGACTTTGTTTCCTAAACCACCCAGAGTCATTGGAGGTGTGTTCCTTTCTTAACCACCACCAGGACTCATTGCATGTGTGTTATTTTCCTAACGACCACTAGAGTCATTGCATTTGGTGTTGCTTTTCAAACACCACCAAGAGTCATTGCAATGTGTCTTTTTTCGCTAAACCACCACTAGAGTCATTGCATGTGTCTTCCTTTCCTAAACCAGCAACAGAGTCATTGCATGTGTGTTCCTTTCCTAAACCATCCCCTAGAGTCATTTGCATGTGTGTTCCTTTCCTAAACGACCAACATAGTCGTTGCATGTGTCTTCTTTCCTAAACCACCACTAGAGTCATTGCATGTTTGTTCCTTTCCTAAACCACCAGTAGAGTCATTGCATGTGTGTTCCTTTCCTAAACCACCACTAGAATCATTGAATGTTGTGTTCCTTCGTAAACCACCACTAGAGTCATTGAATGTGTGTTCTTTCCTAAACCACCACCAGTGTCATTGCATGTTTGTTCCTTTGCTAAACCACCACTAGAGTCACTGCATGTGTCTTCTTTTCCTATGCCACCACCAGAGTCATTCCATGTGTGTTCCTTTCCTAAACCACCACCAAAGTCGTTGAATGTGCCTTCGTTTACTAAACCACCACCACTGTCATTGCAAGTGTGTTACTTTACTAAACCACCATCAGAGTCATTGCACGTGTGATCTATTCCTACACCACCACTAGAGTTATTGCATTTGTGTTCCTTTTCTAAACCACCACCAGAATCATTGCATGTGTGTTCCTTTCCTAAACCACCACTAGAGTAATTGCATGTGTGTTCCTTTCCTAAACCACCAACAGAGTCATTGCACGTGTCTTCTTTTCCTAAACCACCACCAGAGTCATTGCAAGTGTTTTCCTTTCATAAACCACCACCAAAGTCATTGCATGTGTCTTTCTTTCATAAACCACCACCAGAGTCATTGCATGTGTGTTCCTTTCCTAAACCACCACTAGAGTCATTGCATGTTTCTTTTTTTCCTAAACTACCACTAGAGTCATTACATGTGTGTTCCTTTCATAAACCACCACTAGAGTCATTGCATGTGTCTTCCTTTCCTAGACCACCAAGAAAGTCACTGAATGTGTATTCCTTTCCTAAACCATCACTAGAGTGATTCATGTTTTTTCCTTTCCCAAAACACCACCAGAGTCATTGCATGTATGTTCCTTTATCAAACGACCACCAGAGTCATTGCATGTGTCTTCTTTTCCTATACCACCACCAGAGTCATTGCATGTGTGTTCCTTTCCGAAACCACCACTAAAGTCGTTGCATGTGACTTCGTTTCCTAAACCACCCCAGAGTCATTGTATGTGTGTTCCTTTCTTAAACCACCACCAGACTCATTGCATGTGTGTTATTTTCCTAAACCACCACTAGAGTCGTTGCATTTGTGTTGCTTTTCTAAACCACCACCATGGTCATTGCATGTGTCTTTTTTTCGTAAACCACCACTAGAGTCCTTACATGTATGTTCCTTTCTTAAACCACCACTAGAGTCATTGCATGTGTCTTCCTTTCCTAGACCACCAACAAAGTCATTGAATGTGTGTTCCTTTCCTAAACCACCACCAGAGTGATTCATGTGTTTTCCTTTCCCAAAACACCACCAGAGTCATTGCATGTGTGTTCCTTTATCAAACGACCACCAGAGTCATTGCATGTGTCTTCTTTTCCTATACCACCACCAGAGTCATTGCATGTGTGTTCCTTTCCTAAACCACCACTAAAGTCGTTGCATGTGACTTCGTTTCCTAAACCACCCAGAGTCATTGTATGTGTGTTCCTTTCTTAAACCACCACTAGACTCATTGCATGTGTGTTATTTTCCTAAACTACCACTAGATTCATTGCATTTGTGTTGCTTTTATAAAACACCACCATAGTCATTGCATGTGTGTTCCTTTCCTAAACACCACTAGAGTAATTGCATGTGTGTTGCTTTCCTAAACCACCAACAGAGTCGTTGCACGTGTCTTCTTTTCCTAAACCA
The DNA here is from genome assembly GCA_910589775.1 of Avena eriantha. Classification (NCBI taxonomy): domain Eukaryota; kingdom Viridiplantae; phylum Streptophyta; class Magnoliopsida; order Poales; family Poaceae; genus Avena; species Avena eriantha. The sequence goes on along the minus strand of OU342746.1, from coordinate 31,824,139 downwards.
CCACCAGAGTCATTGCAAGTGTTTTCCTTTTTAAACCACCACTAGAGTCATTGCATGTGTCTTCCTTTCCTAAACCACCACCATAGTCATTGCATGTGTGTTCCTTTCCTAAACCACCAACAGAGTCATTGATGTGTCTTTTTTTCCTAAACCACCAATAGAGTCCCTACATGTGTGTTCCTTTCTTAAACCACCACTAGAGTCATTGCATGTGTCTTCCTTTCCTAGACCACCAACAAAGTCATTGAATGTGTGTTCCTTTCCTAAACCACCACAAGAGTGATTCATGTGTTTTCCTTTCCCAAAACACCACCAGAGTCATTGCATGTGTGTTCCTTTATCAAACGACCACCAGAGTCATTGCATGTGTCTTCTTTTCCTATACCACCACCAGAGTCATTGCATGAGTGTTCCTTTCCTAAACCACCACTAAAGTCACTGCATGTGACTTCGTTTCCTAAACCACCCCAGAGTCATTGTATGTGTGTTCCTTTCTTAAACCACCACCAGACTCATTGCATGTGTGTTATTTTCCTAAACGACCACTAGAGTCATTGCATTTGTGTTGCTTTTCAAAACCACCACCAGAGTCATTGCATGTGTCTTTTTCGCTAAACCACCACTAGAGTCATTGCATGTGTCTTCCTTTCCTAAACCAGCACCAGAGTCATTGCATGTGTGTTCCTTTCCTAAACCATCCCCTAGAGTCATTGCATGTGTGTTCCTTTCCTAAACGACCAACATAGTCGTTGCATGTGTCTTCTTTTCCTAAACCACCACTAGAGTCATTGCATGTTTGTTCCTTTCCTAAACCACCAGTAGAGTCATTGCATGTGTGTTCCTTTCCTAAACCACCACTAGAATCATTGAATGTGTGTTCCTTTCGTAAACCACCACTAGAATCATTGAATGTGTGTTCTTTCCTAAACCACCACCAGTGTCATTGCATGTTTGTTCCTTTGCTAAACCACCACCAGAGTCACTGCATGTGTCTTCTTTTCCTATGCCACCACCAGAGTCATTCCATGTGTGTTCCTTTCCTAAACCACCACCAAAGTCGTTGAATGTGCCTTCGTTTACTAAACCACCACCACTGTCATTGCAAGTGTGTTACTTTATTAAACCACCATCAGAGTCATTGCACGTGTGATCTATTCCTAAACCACCACTAGAGTTATTGCATTTGTGTTCCTTTTCTAAACCACCACCAGAATCATTGCATGTGTGTTCCTTTCCTAAACCACCACTAGAGTAATTGCATGTGTGTTCCTTTCCTAAACCACCAACAGAGTCATTGCACGTGTCTTCTTTTCCTAAACCACCACCAGAGTCATTGCAAGTGTTTTCCTTTCATAAACCACCACCAAAGTTATTGCATGTGTCTTTCTTTCATAAACCACCACCAGAGTCATTGCATGTGTGTTCCTTTCCTAAACCACCACCAGAGTCGTTGCATGTGACTTCGTTTCCTAAACTACCACTAGAGTCATTACATGTGTGTTCCTTTCATAAACCACCACTAGAGTCATTGCATGTGTCTTCCTTTCCTAGACCACCAAGAAAGTCACTGAATGTGTGTTCCTTTCCTAAACCACCACTAGAGTGATTCATGTTTTTTCCTTTCCCAAAACACCACCAGAGTCATTGCATGTATGTTCCTTTATCAAACGACCACCAGAGTCATTGCATGTGTCTTCTTTTCCTATACCACCACCAGAGTCATTGCATGTGTGTTCCTTTCCGAAACCACCACTAAAGTCGTTGCATGTGACTTCGTTTCCTAAACCACCCCAGAGTCATTGTATGTGTGTTCCTTTCTTAAACCACCACCAGACTCATTGCATGTGTGATCTTTTCCTAAACCACCACTAGAGTCGTTGCATTTGTGTTGCTTTTCTAAACCACCACCATGGTCATTGCATGTGTGTTCCTTTCCTAAACCACCACTAGAGTAATTGCATGTGTGTTCCTTTCCTAAACCACCAACAGAGTCATTGCACGTGTCTTCTTTTCCTAAACCACCACCAGAGTCATTGCAAGTGTTTTCCTTTCTTAAACCACCACCATAGTCATTGCATGTGTGTTCCTTTCCTAAACCACCAACAGAGTCATTGATGTGTCTTTTTTTCCTAAACCACCACTAGAGTCCCTACATGTGTGTTCCTTTCTTAAACCACCACTAGAGTCATTGCATGTGTCTTCCTTTCCTAGACCACCAACAAAGTCATTGAATGTGTGTTCCTTTCCTAAACCACCACAAGAGTGATTCATGTGTTTTCCTTTCCCAAAACACCACCAGAGTCATTGCATGTGTGTTCCTTTATCAAACGACCACCAGAGGCATTGCATGTGTCTTCTTTTCCTATACCACCACCAGAGTCATTGCATGAGTGTTCCTTTCCTAAACCACCACTAAAGTCACTGCATGTGACTTTGTTTCCTAAACCACCCAGAGTCATTGTATGTGTGTTCCTTTCTTAAACCACCACCAGACTCATTGCATGTGTGTTATTTTCCTAAACGACCACTAGAGTCATTGCATTTGTGTTGCTTTTCAAAACCACCACCAGAGTCATTGCATGTGTCTTTTTCGCTAAACCACCACTAGAGTCATTGCATGTGTCTTCCTTTCCTAAACCAGCAACAGAGTCATTGCATGTGTGTTCCTTTCCTAAACCATCCCCTAGAGTCATTGCATGTGTGTTCCTTTCCTAAACGACCAACATAGTCGTTGCATGTGTCTTCTTTTCCTAAACCACCACTAGAGTCATTGCATGTTTGTTCCTTTCCTAAACCACCAGTAGAGTCATTGCATGTGTGTTCCTTTCCTAAACCACCACTAGAATCATTGAATGTGTGTTCCTTTCGTAAACCACCACTAGAGTCATTGAATGTGTGTTCTTTCCTAAACCACCACCAGTGTCATTGCATGTTTGTTCCTTTGCTAAACCACCACTAGAGTCACTGCATGTGTCTTCTTTTCCTATGCCACCACCAGAGTCATTCCATGTGTGTTCCTTTCCTAAACCACCACCAAAGTCGTTGAATGTGCCTTCGTTTACTAAACCACCACCACTGTCATTGCAAGTGTGTTACTTTATTAAACCACCATCAGAGTCATTGCACGTGTGATCTATTCCTAAACCACCACTAGAGTTATTGCATTTGTGTTCCTTTTCTAAACCACCACCAGAATCATTGCATGTGTGTTCCTTTCCTAAACCACCACTAGAGTAATTGCATGTGTGTTCCTTTCCTAAACCACCAACAGAGTCATTGCACGTGTCTTCTTTTCCTAAACCACCACCAGAGTCATTGCAAGTGTTTTCCTTTCATAAACCACTACCAAAGTTATTGCATGTGTCTTTCTTTCATAAACCACCACCAGAGTCATTGCATGTGTGTTCCTTTCCTAAACCACCACCAGAGTCGTTGCATGTGACTTCGTTTCCTAAACTACCACTAGAGTCATTACATGTGTGTTCCTTTCATAAACCACCACTAGAGTCGTTGCATGTGTCTTCCTTTCCTAGACCACCAAGAAAGTCACTGAATGTGTGTTCCTTTCCTAAACCACCACTAGAGTGATTCATGTTTTTTCCTTTCCCAAAACACCACCAGAGTCATTGCATGTATGTTCCTTTATCAAACGACCACCAGAGTCATTGCATGTGTCTTCTTTTCCTATACCACCACCAGAGTCATTGCATGTGTGTTCCTTTCCGAAACCACCACTAAAGTCGTTGCATGTGACTTCGTTTCCTAAACCACCCCAGAGTCATTGTATGTGTGTTCCTTTCTTAAACCACCACCAGACTCATTGCATGTGTGATCTTTTCCTAAACCACCACTAGAGTCGTTGCATTTGTGTTGCTTTTCTAAACCACCACCATGGTCATTGCATGTGTGTTCCTTTCCTAAACCACCACTAGAGTAATTGCATGTGTGTTCCTTTCCTAAACCACCAACAGAGTCATTGCACGTGTCTTATTTTCCTAAACCACCACCAGAGTCATTGCAAGTGTTTTCCTTTCTTAAACCACCACCATAGTCATTGCATGTGTGTTCCTTTCCTAAACCACCAACAGAGTCATTGATGTGTCTTTTTTTCCTAAACCACCACTAGAGTCCCTACATGTGTGTTCCTTTCCTAAACCACCACTAAAGTCGTTGCATGTGACTTCGTTTCCTAAACCACCCAGAGTCATTGTATGTGTGTTCCTTTCTTAAACCACCACTAGACTCATTGCATGTGTGTTATTTTCCTAAACTACCACTAGATTCATTGCATTTGTGTTGCTTTTATAAAACACCACCATAGTCATTGCATGTGTGTTCCTTTCCTAAACACCACTAGAGTAATTGCATGTGTGTTGCTTTCCTAAACCACCAACAGAGTCGTTGCACGTGTCTTCTTTTCCTAAACCACCACCAGAGTCATTGCAAGTGTTTTCCTTTTTTAAACCACCACTAGAGTCATTGCATGTGTCTTCCTTTCCTAAACCACCACCATAGTCATTGCATGTGTGTTCCTTTCCTAAACCACCAACAGAGTCATTGATGTGTCTTTTTTTCCTAAACCACCAATAGAGTCCCTACATGTGTGTTCCTTTCTTAAACCACCACTAGAGTCATTGCATGTGTCTTCCTTTCCTAGACCACCAACAAAGTCATTGAATGTGTGTTCCTTTCCTAAACCACCACAAGAGTGATTCATGTGTTTTCCTTTCCCAAAACACCACCAGAGTCATTGCATGTGTGTTCCTTTATCAAACGACCACCAGAGTCATTGCATGTGTCTTCTTTTCCTATACCACCACCAGAGTCATTGCATGAGTGTTCCTTTCCTAAACCACCACTAAAGTCACTGCATGTGACTTCGTTTCCTAAACCACCCCAGAGTCATTGTATGTGTGTTCCTTTCTTAAACCACCACCAGACTCATTGCATGTGTGTTATTTTCCTAAACGACCACTAGAGTCATTGCATTTGTGTTGCTTTTCAAAACCACCACCAGAGTCATTGCATGTGTCTTTTTCGCTAAACCACCACTAGAGTCATTGCATGTGTCTTCCTTTCCTAAACCAGCACCAGAGTCATTGCATGTGTGTTCCTTTCCTAAACCATCCCCTAGAGTCATTGCATGTGTGTTCCTTTCCTAAACGACCAACATAGTCGTTGCATGTGTCTTCTTTTCCTAAACCACCACTAGAGTCATTGCATGTTTGTTCCTTTCCTAAACCACCAGTAGAGTCATTGCATGTGTGTTCCTTTCCTAAACCACCACTAGAATCATTGAATGTGTGTTCCTTTCGTAAACCACCACTAGAATCATTGAATGTGTGTTCTTTCCTAAACCACCACCAGTGTCATTGCATGTTTGTTCCTTTGCTAAACCACCACCAGAGTCACTGCATGTGTCTTCTTTTCCTATGCCACCACCAGAGTCATTCCATGTGTGTTCCTTTCCTAAACCACCACCAAAGTCGTTGAATGTGCCTTCGTTTACTAAACCACCACCACTGTCATTGCAAGTGTGTTACTTTATTAAACCACCATCAGAGTCATTGCACGTGTGATCTATTCCTAAACCACCACTAGAGTTATTGCATTTGTGTTCCTTTTCTAAACCACCACCAGAATCATTGCATGTGTGTTCCTTTCCTAAACCACCACTAGAGTAATTGCATGTGTGTTCCTTTCCTAAACCACCAACAGAGTCATTGCACGTGTCTTCTTTTCCTAAACCACCACCAGAGTCATTGCAAGTGTTTTCCTTTCATAAACCACCACCAAAGTTATTGCATGTGTCTTTCTTTCATAAACCACCACCAGAGTCATTGCATGTGTGTTCCTTTCCTAAACCACCACCAGAGTCGTTGCATGTGACTTCGTTTCCTAAACTACCACTAGAGTCATTACATGTGTGTTCCTTTCATAAACCACCACTAGAGTCATTGCATGTGTCTTCCTTTCCTAGACCACCAAGAAAGTCACTGAATGTGTGTTCCTTTCCTAAACCACCACTAGAGTGATTCATGTTTTTTCCTTTCCCAAAACACCACCAGAGTCATTGCATGTATGTTCCTTTATCAAACGACCACCAGAGTCATTGCATGTGTCTTCTTTTCCTATACCACCACCAGAGTCATTGCATGTGTGTTCCTTTCCGAAACCACCACTAAAGTCGTTGCATGTGACTTCGTTTCCTAAACCACCCCAGAGTCATTGTATGTGTGTTCCTTTCTTAAACCACCACCAGACTCATTGCATGTGTGATCTTTTCCTAAACCACCACTAGAGTCGTTGCATTTGTGTTGCTTTTCTAAACCACCACCATGGTCATTGCATGTGTGTTCCTTTCCTAAACCACCACTAGAGTAATTGCATGTGTGTTCCTTTCCTAAACCACCAACAGAGTCATTGCACGTGTCTTCTTTTCCTAAACCACCACCAGAGTCATTGCAAGTGTTTTCCTTTCTTAAACCACCACCATAGTCATTGCATGTGTGTTCCTTTCCTAAACCACCAACAGAGTCATTGATGTGTCTTTTTTTCCTAAACCACCACTAGAGTCCCTACATGTGTGTTCCTTTCTTAAACCACCACTAGAGTCATTGCATGTGTCTTCCTTTCCTAGACCACCAACAAAGTCATTGAATGTGTGTTCCTTTCCTAAACCACCACAAGAGTGATTCATGTGTTTTCCTTTCCCAAAACACCACCAGAGTCATTGCATGTGTGTTCCTTTATCAAACGACCACCAGAGGCATTGCATGTGTCTTCTTTTCCTATACCACCACCAGAGTCATTGCATGAGTGTTCCTTTCCTAAACCACCACTAAAGTCACTGCATGTGACTTTGTTTCCTAAACCACCCAGAGTCATTGTATGTGTGTTCCTTTCTTAAACCACCACCAGACTCATTGCATGTGTGTTATTTTCCTAAACGACCACTAGAGTCATTGCATTTGTGTTGCTTTTCAAAACCACCACCAGAGTCATTGCATGTGTCTTTTTCGCTAAACCACCACTAGAGTCATTGCATGTGTCTTCCTTTCCTAAACCAGCAACAGAGTCATTGCATGTGTGTTCCTTTCCTAAACCATCCCCTAGAGTCATTGCATGTGTGTTCCTTTCCTAAACGACCAACATAGTCGTTGCATGTGTCTTCTTTTCCTAAACCACCACTAGAGTCATTGCATGTTTGTTCCTTTCCTAAACCACCAGTAGAGTCATTGCATGTGTGTTCCTTTCCTAAACCACCACTAGAATCATTGAATGTGTGTTCCTTTCGTAAACCACCACTAGAGTCATTGAATGTGTGTTCTTTCCTAAACCACCACCAGTGTCATTGCATGTTTGTTCCTTTGCTAAACCACCACTAGAGTCACTGCATGTGTCTTCTTTTCCTATGCCACCACCAGAGTCATTCCATGTGTGTTCCTTTCCTAAACCACCACCAAAGTCGTTGAATGTGCCTTCGTTTACTAAACCACCACCACTGTCATTGCAAGTGTGTTACTTTATTAAACCACCATCAGAGTCATTGCACGTGTGATCTATTCCTAAACCACCACTAGAGTTATTGCATTTGTGTTCCTTTTCTAAACCACCACCAGAATCATTGCATGTGTGTTCCTTTCCTAAACCACCACTAGAGTAATTGCATGTGTGTTCCTTTCCTAAACCACCAACAGAGTCATTGCACAGTGTCTTCTTTTCCTAAACCACCACCAGAGTCATTGCAAGTGTTTTCCTTTCATAAACCACCACCAAAGTTATTGCATGTGTCTTTCTTTCATAAACCACCACAAGAGTCATTGCATGTGTGTTCCTTTCCTAAACCACCACCAGAGTCGTTGCATGTGACTTCGTTTCCTAAACTACCACTAGAGTCATTACATGTGTGTTCCTTTCATAAACCACCACTAGAGTCATTGCATGTGTCTTCCTTTCCTAGACCACCAAGAAAGTCACTGAATGTGTGTTCCTTTCCTAAACCACCACTAGAGTGATTCATGTTTTTTCCTTTCCCAAAACACCACCAGAGTCATTGCATGTATGTTCCTTTATCAAACGACCACCAGAGTCATTGCATGTGTCTTCTTTTCCTATACCACCACCAGAGTCATTGCATGTGTGTTCCTTTCCGAAACCACCACTAAAGTCGTTGCATGTGACTTTGTTTCCTAAACCACCCCAGAGTCATTGTATGTGTGTTCCTTTCTTAAACCACCACCAGACTCATTGCATGTGTGATCTTTTCCTAAACCACCACTAGAGTCGTTGCATTTGTGTTGCTTTTCTAAACCACCACCATGGTCATTGCATGTGTGTTCCTTTCCTAAACCACCACTAGAGTAATTGCATGTGTGTTCCTTTCCTAAACCACCAACAGAGTCATTGCACGTGTCTTCTTTTCCTAAACCACCACCAGAGTCATTGCAAGTGTTTTCCTTTCTTAAACCACCACCATAGTCATTGCATGTGTGTTCCTTTCCTAAACCACCAACAGAGTCATTGATGTGTCTTTTTTTCCTAAACCACCACTAGAGTCCCTACATGTGTGTTCCTTTCTTAAACCACCACTAGAGTCATTGCATGTGTCTTCCTTTCCTAGACCACCAACAAAGTCATTGAATGTGTGTTCCTTTCCTAAACCACCACAAGAGTGATTCATGTGTTTTCCTTTCCCAAAACACCACCAGAGTCATTGCATGTGTGTTCCTTTATCAAACGACCACCAGAGTCATTGCATGTGTCTTCTTTTCCTATACCACCACCAGATTCATTGCATGAGTGTTCCTTTCCTAAACCACCACTAAAGTCACTGCATGTGACTTTGTTTCCTAAACCACCCCAGAGTCATTGTATGTGTGTTCCTTTCTTAAACCACCACCAGACTCATTGCATGTGTGTTATTTTCCTAAACGACCACTAGAGTCATTGCATTTGTGTTGCTTTTCAAAACCACCACCAGAGTCATTGCATGTGTCTTTTTCGCTAAACCACCACTAGAGTCATTGCATGTGTCTTCCTTTCCTAAACCAGCACCAGAGTCATTGCATGTGTGTTCCTTTCCTAAACCATCCCCTAGAGTCATTGCATGTGTGTTCCTTTCCTAAACGACCAACATAGTCGTTGCATGTGTCTTCTTTTCCTAAACCACCACTAGAGTCATTGCATGTTTGTTCCTTTCCTAAACCACCAGTAGAGTCATTGCATGTGTGTTCCTTTCCTAAACCACCACTAGAATCATTGAATGTGTGTTCCTTTCGTAAACCACCACTAGAGTCATTGAATGTGTGTTCTTTCCTAAACCACCACCAGTGTCATTGCATGTTTGTTCCTTTGCTAAACCACCACCAGAGTCACTGCATGTGTCTTCTTTTCCTATGCCACCACCAGAGTCATTCCATGTGTGTTCCTTTCCTAAACCACCACCAAAGTCGTTGAATGTGCCTTCGTTTACTAAACCACCACCACTGTCATTGCAAGTGTGTTACTTTATTAAACCACCATCAGAGTCATTGCACGTGTGATCTATTCCTAAACCACCACTAGAGTTATTGCATTTGTGTTCCTTTTCTAAACCACCACCAGAATCATTGCATGTGTGTTCCTTTCCTAAACCACCACTAGAGTAATTGCATGTGTGTTCCTTTCCTAAACCACCAACAGAGTCATTGCACGTGTCTTCTTTTCCTAAACCACCACCAGAGTCATTGCAAGTGTTTTCCTTTCATAAACCACCACCAAAGTTATTGCATGTGTCTTTCTTTCATAAACCACCACCAGAGTCATTGCATGTGTGTTCCTTTCCTAAACCACCACCAGAGTCGTTGCATGTGACTTCGTTTCCTAAACTACCACTAGAGTCATTACATGTGTGTTCCTTTCATAAACCACCACTAGAGTCATTGCATGTGTCTTCCTTTCCTAGACCACCAAGAAAGTCACTGAATGTGTGTTCCTTTCCTAAACCACCACTAGAGTGATTCATGTTTTTTCCTTTCCCAAAACACCACCAGAGTCATTGCATGTATGTTCCTTTATCAAACGACCACCAGAGTCATTGCATGTGTCTTCTTTTCCTATACCACCACCAGAGTCATTGCATGTGTGTTCCTTTCCGAAACCACCACTAAAGTCGTTGCATGTGACTTCGTTTCCTAAACCACCCCAGAGTCATTGTATGTGTGTTCCTTTCTTAAACCACCACCAGACTCATTGCATGTGTGATCTTTTCCTAAACCACCACTAGAGTCGTTGCATTTGTGTTGCTTTTCTAAACCACCACCATGGTCATTGCATGTGTGTTCCTTTCCTAAACCACCACTAGAGTAATTGCATGTGTGTTCCTTTCCTAAACCACCAACAGAGTCATTGCACGTGTCTTCTTTTCCTAAACCACCACCAGAGTCATTGCAAGTGTTTTCCTTTCTTAAACCACCACCATAGTCATTGCATGTGTGTTCCTTTCCTAAACCACCAACAGAGTCATTGATGTGTCTTTTTTTCCTAAACCACCACTAGAGTCCCTACATGTGTGTTCCTTTCTTAAACCACCACTAGAGTCATTGCATGTGTCTTCCTTTCCTAGACCACCAACAAAGTCATTGAATGTGTGTTCCTTTCCTAAACCACCACAAGAGTGATTCATGTGTTTTCCTTTCCCAAAACACCACCAGAGTCATTGCATGTGTGTTCCTTTATCAAACGACCACCAGAGTCATTGCATGTGTCTTATTTTCCTATACCACCACCAGAGTCATTGCATGAGTGTTCCTTTCCTAAACCACCACCAAAGTCACTGCATGTGACTTCGTTTCCTAAACCACCCAGAGGCATTGTATGTGTGTTCCTTTCTTAAACCACCACCAGACTCATTGCATGTGTGTTATTTTCCTAAACCACCACTAGAGTCATTGCATTTGTGTTGCTTTTCAAAACCACCACCAGAGTCATTGCATGTGTCTTTTTCGCTAAACCACCACTAGAGTCATTGCATGTGTCTTCCTTTCCTAAACCAGCACCAGAGTCATTGCATGTGTGTTCCTTTCCTAAACCATCCCCTAGAGTCATTGCATGTGTGTTCCTTTCCTAAACGACCAACATAGTCGTTGCATGTGTCTTCTTTTCCTAAACCACCACTAGAGTCATTGCATGTTTGTTCCTTTCCTAAACCCCCAGTAGAGTCATTGCATGTGTGTTCCTTTCCTAAACCACCACTAGAATCATTGAATGTGTGTTCCTTTCGTAAACCACCACTAGAGTCATTGAATGTGTGTTCTTTCCTAAACCACCACCAGTGTCATTGCATGTTTGTTCCTTTGCTAAACCACCACCAGAGTCACTGCATGTGTCTTCTTTTCCTATGCCACCACCAGAGTCATTCCATGTGTGTTCCTTTCCTAAACCACCACCAAAGTCGTTGAATGTGCCTTCGTTTACTAAACCACCACCACTGTCATTGCAAGTGTGTTACTTTATTAAACCACCATCAGAGTCATTGCACGTGTGATCTATTCCTAAACCACCACTAGAGTTATTGCATTTGTGTTCCTTTTCTAAACCACCACCAGAATCATTGCATGTGTGTTCCTTTCCTAAACCACCACTAGAGTAATTGCATGTGTGTTCCTTTCCTAAACCACCAACAGAGTCATTGCACGTGTCTTCTTTTCCTAAACCACCACCAGAGTCATTGCAAGTGTTTTCCTTTCATAAACCACCACCAAAGTTATTGCATGTGTCTTTCTTTCATAAACCACCACCAGAGTCATTGCATGTGTGTTCCTTTCCTAAACCACCACCAGAGTCGTTGCATGTGACTTCGTTTCCTAAACTACCACTAGAGTCATTACATGTGTGTTCCTTTCATAAACCACCACTAGAGTCATTGCATGTGTCTTCCTTTCCTAGACCACCAAGAAAGTCACTGAATGTGTGTTCCTTTCCTAAACCACCACTAGAGTGATTCATGTTTTTTCCTTTCCCAAAACACCACCAGAGTCATTGCATGTATGTTCCTTTATCAAACGACCACCAGAGTCATTGCATGTGTCTTCTTTTCCTATACCACCACCAGAGTCATTGCATGTGTGTTCCTTTCCGAAACCACCACTAAAGTCGTTGCATGTGACTTCGTTTCCTAAACCACCCCAGAGTCATTGTATGTGTGTTCCTTTCTTAAACCACCACCAGACTCATTGCATGTGTGATCTTTTCCTAAACCACCACTAGAGTCGTTGCATTTGTGTTGCTTTTCTAAACCACCACCATGGTCATTGCATGTGTGTTCCTTTCCTAAACCACCACTAGAGTAATTGCATGTGTGTTCCTTTCCTAAACCACCAACAGAGTCATTGCACGTGTCTTCTTTTCCTAAACCACCACCAGAGTCATTGCAAGTGTTTTCCTTTCTTAAACCACCACCATAGTCATTGCATGTGTGTTCCTTTCCTAAACCACCAACAGAGTCATTGATGTGTCTTTTTTTCCTAAACCACCACTAGAGTCCCTACATGTGTGTTCCTTTCTTAAACCACCACTAGAGTCATTGCATGTGTCTTCCTTTCCTAGACCACCAACAAAGTCATTGAATGTGTGTTCCTTTCCTAAACCACCACAAGAGTGATTCATGTGTTTTCCTTTCCCAAAACACCACCAGAGTCATTGCATGTGTGTTCCTTTATCAAACGACCACCAGAGTCATTGCATGTGTCTTCTTTTCCTATACCACCACCAGAGTCATTGCATGAGTGTTCCTTTCCTAAACCACCACTAAAGTCACTGCATGTGACTTTGTTTCCTAAACCACCCAGAGTCATTGTATGTGTGTTCCTTTCTTAAACCACCACCAGACTCATTGCATGTGTGTTATTTTCCTAAACCACCACTAGAGTCATTGCATTTGTGTTGCTTTTCTAAACCACCACCAGAGTCATTGCATGTGTCTTCTTTCGCTAAACCACCACTAGAGTCATTGCATGTGTCTTCCTTTCCGTAAACCATCACCAGAGTCATTGCATGTGTGTTCCTTTCCTAAACCATCCCCTAGAGTCATTGCATGTGTGTTCCTTTCCTAAACGACCAACATAGTCGTTGCATGTGTCTTCTTTTCCTAAACCACCACTAGAGTCATTGCATGTTTGTTCCTTTCCTAAACCACCAGTAGAGTCATTGCATGTGTGTTCCTTTCCTAAACCACCACTAGAATCATTGAATGTGTGTTCCTTTCGTAAACCACCACTAGAGTCATTGAATGTGTGCTTCTTTCCTAAACCACCACCAGTGTCATTGCATGTTTGTTCCTTTGCTAAACCACCACCATAGTCACTGCATGTGTCTTCTTTTCCTATGCCACCACCAGAGTCATTCCATGTGTGTTCCTTTCCTAAACAACCACCAAAGTCGTTGAATGTGCCTTCGTTTACTAAACCACCACCACTGTCATTGCAAGTGTGTTACTTTATTAAACCACCATCAGAGTCATTGCACGTGTGATCTATTCCTAAACCACCACTAGAGTTATTGCATTTGTGTTCCTTTCCTAAACCACCACCAGAATCATTGCATGTGTGTTCCTTTCCTAAACCACCACTAGAGTAATTGCATGTGTGTTCCTTTCCTAAACCACCAACAGAGTCATTGCACGTGTCTTCTTTTCCTAAACCACCACCAGAGTCATTGCAAGTGTTTTCCTTTCATAAACCACCACCAGAGTCATTGCATGTGTCTTTCTTTCATAAACCACCATCAGAGTCATTGCATGTGTGTTCCTTTCCTAAATCACCACCAGATTCATTGCATGTTACTTCTTTTGCCTAAACTACCACTAGAGTCATTACATGTGTGTTCCTTTCATAAACCACCACTAGAGTCATTGCATGTGTCTTCCTTTCCTAGACCACCAAGAAAGTCACTGAATGTGTGTTCCTTTCCTAAACCACCACTAGAGTGATTCATGTTTTTTCCTTTCCCAAAACACCACCAGATTCATTGCATGTATGTTCCTTTATCAAACGACCACCAGAGTCATTGCATGTGTGTTCCTTTCCGAAACCACCACTAAAGTCGTTGCATGTGACTTCGTTTCCTAAACCACCCCAGAGTCATTGTATGTGTGTTCCTTTCTTAAACCACCACCAGACTCATTGCATGTGTGATCTTTTCCTAAACCACCACTAGAGTCGTTGCATTTGTGTTGCTTTTCTAAACCACCACCATGGTCATTGCATGTGTGTTCCTTTCCTAAACCACCACTAGAGTAATTGCATGTGTGTTCCTTTCCTAAACCACCAACAGAGTCATTGCACGTGTCTTCTTTTCCTAAACCACCACCAGAGTCATTGCAAGTGTTTTCCTTTCTTAAAGCACCACCAGAGTCATTGCATGCGTCTTCCTTTCCTTAACCACCACCAGAGTCATTGCATGTTTCTTTTTTTCCTAAACCACCACTAGAGTCCTTACATGTATGTTCCTTTCTTAAACCACCACCAGAGTCATTGCATGTGTCTTCCTTTCCTAGACGACCAACAAAGTCATTGAATGTGTGTTCCTTTCCTAAACCACCACTAGAGTGATTCATGTGTTTTCCTTTCCCAAAACACCACCAGAGTCATTGCATGTGTGTTCCTTTATCAAACGACCACCAGAGTCATTGCATGTGTCTTCTTTTCCTATACCACCACCAGAGTCATTGCATGTGTGTTCCTTTCCTAAACCACCACTAAAGTCATTGCATGTGATATAATATACAAAGATCCAAATCACCTCGAAACGATAGAGCATCCGACTACGGACAAGATGCAAATGGGGCTAAGAGCCCTGAAGAATAACCAATGGCGTCCATAACCCTACCCAGGCCAAGCCGGAAGGGTAACCCTGCTAACGACGTCGATCTCAAACCTGCTAAAACAAAAGGGGTGCCGACAAAGGGAAAAGGAAAAAGAGGAGCGTCAATACTGAGGCCAGTACACGGCGAGGCTAGAATTCGGCGGCTCTCGCCTACATAGGTATGGTGGACTGAAGCGCAGCATGCACTAAACAACCTATAGAGACTCGATACATCTGTCGGCTATTAGAGAGGGGTAAGAAAGACTTATTCGGATCCAACCTGATAGTAACACCAAACATACCCATCCAGGAATTTCCCCCTCGAGACCAAACGAGGAAGTCAAACCGAGGAACTCAAATGGTTGGCAGTTTTATTTAATCTTTCCATGGCAGTTGTCCAACTTACTAGTCATCTCAAATACTAGTCAAATTATAACAGTAAAGTTTAGTTATTGTTGTCTATGATCGAGAAACTGTGCTCCAAGTCGTCCATAACCACGGACACGGCTTTTCGAAAAGATATAACCCTGCAGGGGTGCACCAAAGTATCCACACACACTTCGACCCTTTTTGCCAGATCAATTAACATACACCCATCGGTATGTCGGCGGGGCCTAAGTCATGACGTTTCCTAGACCCAACGAAATTACATGGGGGGCCACCCCACTAAGCTACCCGCAGCGAAGTCGGCCGGCTCCGCAACATACCCAGGGTTTGTGCCAATGGCGGTAAACGACTAGGAACCCAAAAAGTGTGACTGGGCTTGTCGATACCACGAAAACATTCCACATCCTAAACAGTACAGGTGCTCCACGCACAATTTAAATAAAGTAGTAAACATGGCATGAGTACATAATAGTAATAAAGCCCCAAACTACTTGTGGCCCCCGGTACAGTACTTTGAAATCAGGTAGTAAGCCGATGGGGGTGCCCACACACCCCACCTGTGGTTAGCGCACTCGATCTCGGAACATGTGTCAAGAACTCGGGTCCTAGGAGACACCAG
Source organism: Avena eriantha (assembly GCA_910589775.1). Classification (NCBI taxonomy): domain Eukaryota; kingdom Viridiplantae; phylum Streptophyta; class Magnoliopsida; order Poales; family Poaceae; genus Avena; species Avena eriantha. The sequence continues at coordinate 31,808,289 of OU342746.1, read as the reverse complement.
TGAGCGGTTAAGAACCAAATATTTACTATTACCCACCGGTGCCTCTGCATTATATCTACCATCAACATTAATTAATAAACTGTAATTACAATCGTGATCAGCTCCACCATTAAACATCTGCCAACCTCCCAACAACTGTGGAACATCGACGACATGAAGCAACACCTGAGCAAGCAACTACGACTCGCAGGGCTAACTGTCTAACAAGCAACAGGTAATAGGAGGTGTCCTAGGCAATATAACGGCTGCAGGAATATAACTGGCACGGAACACTAAAGCATCGCGACACGGATATCAATAGATCAACATGAGAAAATAAAGACTATAAATGCAAAATAGGTAGAAGGGGAAGGGATGCTCGCCTGGGAAACAGAGCCGAAGGTACATAGCCGGAGAACTTGTCGATACTCGCATCCACTCATCGGCCTAATCCGCGAAGAAGCAAACACTAGAAGAAACACCGGATGCAATATATAATACTACGACAAAACATCCGGCATGATTATGATATGATACAGATGCGGTGCAATTAGTCAATATTAAGCGGAACCGGGGTTCCGACAATTAATTCGATGGTTTGAGTTGTTTCACTAACCCACATTTTAAATGTTGTATTAACAGGGTGAAACATGGCATTGGTTCGCTACACCAATTTAAATGGAGTCCGGAATAAGACACAGATATCCCGCATATAGACTCCATATTTAATTATGAGGTGAATCGGCATAATGCCCCCAAACCACATGATGCGATGCGAGTATGAATAATTTATATGCAACAAGTTTGTATTTCATTTATAAAAATAGAGGCTCAGAAAGGGTTCACACATAGGGTTCGGCGATCTTGTTCCGAGAGGTCGTGGATCGGTCTCGGACTCCGGGATCGGGCTTCGAGGCTTGGTCTCCGGATCCGGGAAAGCAGACTCATGTGTCTTCTCGGAAGACCTCAGCTCATCTCCATGCTTTGGTCTTCGCAAGAAGGCAGAACTTGGTGGCCACGGGATCACAACACCGAAGCGAAGATCTTGACGAATCACATCGGCGTCGAAGGTCTTGATGTTCAGTTGTTCACTTGTTCTTGACGGGCCATCTAGAGCATTAGCACAGACACACACCATCTGGCAAGAGTAAACCAAAGACACCAAACTTATACACACTGGTCGGGACATGTGTCCTCAGAAGAACATCAACAAGAAGCTCGGCGACACTGGATGAGCTCGAGCTTCTCATGGGATGGGCATGCTGCAGAGGGGAGGGGTCGACACGGAGGAGCATAGGCTGCTCTAGACAGAGCATGGAGTGGCGGTGACAAACAGAGGCGAGGGAGGCAGGGGCTCCAGCGAGGAGGAGGCGACAAGAGCTAGCGGCTCTGCACGGCCATGCTGCCGGCGAGGAGGAGCAGCGGGCGAAGACCATGGATCAGAGGAGGGCGGTGCGGGGGCTTGTGGCAACCGTGGCCGACAAGCTCGAGACGTGCGTGGCGGCGCGGGTCGGAGGGCTCGGGCCGGATACGGCGGAGGACAGCGGAGGGGTGAGGACGCGCGGGAAGGCGGAGCAGGGCCTGACGAGGCTGCGGGCTCGCTGCGGCAGCCGGAGTAGGGTGGGTGGAGGCGAGATTGGGTCATGGCGAAGAAGGGGCCCTGCTCCATGCTCGGGGCGAGGAGGCGGGGCGCTACTGCCGTGCTCGGGACGAGGGGCGCCCGCGTAGGCAGCGATGGATCTTAGGTTTGGCCATACGGTTTCATTGTCAGATGTTTTTTTAAAGACTTTGAAAAGAATGATGAATCTTGACTTGACCACAACAGGGTTGTGTTTATGACAATAGTTTCCCCCAACTTAGGTGATTCTAGAGTTTTATCTTATATTTCTTTGCTTCAGAACTCAGCTTAGGTTTCAAACTTAACTTGATAAGTTAAACATAGAGTTAGCATTTTTTTAACTTAGATTTATAATACTTGTTAGTGGTAGTTTGCGAGTACTTAAAGAGTACTCATGGCTTTTGTCCCTGGCTATTATCATGGCCAGACTATGAAGGGGATTATCAAGATGATGGTCAGCAGGACGGCTATGATAACTAGGACTATCTGCCTTCGTCAGCATTGCTTGTGCCCCTGAAGATGGACCCCACTGCTACGCTATCTTTTGTGTAAGACTAGATCATGAGATCCTTATTTGTGTAAGAACCTTATGTATGGTTTGTAATGGATGATGTACTATGATATCCAATCCGTTATGTCTCGCAAAAATGGTAATCCTGGGATTGCGAGGTATGGCATAACGGGTATCTGGGATTAAAAATCCGGGTGTTGACAAGTTGGCATCAGAGCCATCCTGGTCATAGGAGACCCTAGTTAGAATGGACGTCAAACAAAAACTTAGTTTCCAAACCAAAGTGAGTATTTATGAAAAACTATCTCCTCTCTTACCCTTGTGGATTCTTTATCAAAAACTCCATGATCCTCAAAAAAATTCTTACCCTACTACTTCAAATTTGACACACTTAATCACCTCACTAACTTCCTCATCCGTAATTATTGTAGATGGAGACCCAGTTCAGGAAGTTTTACCAGTTGGGCAACGGAGGTCAGCTGATCTTTGAGAGGGATCTGGATTCACTGTCAGAGTTACTGGGACGCCCGCACCCGGAGTTTCTTGGAGCTCAACTTCCAGGACCCCCAGGAGGAGACCTACAGTGGCTAGTCAACGCAGATCTTAGAGGAAGCATCGAAGCACCAACTTCTGGAAGAATTCAGTTCTCCGTGAGAGAGAACAACTGGCTAGATCGATTAGCTAGGGCAATGCATGAAGGTCTCGCACGTCTATGTGCCCTCAGCGTCAAAAAGACCCAAGGAACCCGTTTTTCTCACTATGCAAGACGTGACTTCATGGGACTGCCAATGGAAATGCCGGGCCACCCCGAGTTGAGGCGTCAAGTGGAGAACCTTGACTTTTTGCTTCACGACAGATAGCAGGAACTGGACAATGCCAGAGAGTTAGCCAACCAGAACTATGCTATTGCCGACCAGAAGGCCCAGACTTTTGCACTGCTTGTCCAAGACCGTCAGTCTCTTCGCCGCCAGCGTGCCAAGAAGGATCACACCATCGCCCGTCTTCGCAAGAAGGTGGCCGACCTCGAGAAGACCGACAAGGAGCAGGAAGCCCAGCTTGCAGCAAAAGAAGAAGAAGATGAGGGTGAAGACATCCAGGGAGACATGCATTCTTACCTCCGCAACGATGATGATTTTCTGGAGGAGGATGCCGTGGACTTCTACACTGATGATGAGGACTCCGACTTCATCGACGATGAGTAGATGCACTAAGGCACTGTCTTAGCATGAGATGTATCGATATCAATGTATCTTAGCTTGCAGAATGGTTCTTCAAACCATCTGTTTTCCCTTTGATTGTTGTGGTGTGTGTTGTATCGTGTGCTTGCTTGCATGAATGAAAATGAAGTTAGTGGAAAAACCTGAGTCTAACTCAAAGTTTTAGCTTTGAAAACCCAAAACCATGAACCTTAGAAATTTCCCTCTTACCCCTATATCTCAATCTTCAGATGACTCGTGGAAACCAAGGAGGGAGCAGCTCATCGCAGGACCCAATGCTGCAGATCTTGCAGAATCTCATCATGGACCATGAAGCAAGCAGGGCAGAACGCCAAGCCAACTTAGCGACACTTCAACAGATCGCCCAGATGGCTCTCAACAACCAAGGACATGGAAATCAGGACCACCATGGATCCAAACTCAAAAAATTTCAAAACACTAATCCCCCAATCTTCAACCAATCTGAGAACCCACTAGATGCTAATGACTGGTTGCAGACCATGGAGAACAACCTCGAAGTTGCAGCAGTGGATGAAAATGAGAAAGTGCTCTTCGCCACCCACTATCTGGCGGGAGATGCCAGAGCTTGGTGGAATAGCATCCGCAATATGAACCATGGTCAAGTGATGACCTGGGAAGCATTCAAAGTCAAGTTCAGCCGCACCCACGTGCCACAAGGTCTAGTCAACCAGATGAGAGATGAGTTCCGCGAATTCAAGCAAGGAAGAATGACTGTGGTGGAGTACCATGACAAATTCCTGTCACTTGCTAGATATGCACCTGATGAGATCAACACGGAAGCAAAGAAGAAGGAAAGATTCTTGAACGGACTGCATGATGAGATGCAGACTGTCCTCTTCAATATCCGTTTCCAGGATCTCGAAGAGCTAGTCGACTCTGCCATCCAGATGGAAGGGAAGATTAACCAGGCAAACGACAACCGCAAGCGTCGTATGATGCAGCAATCTGGATCCAACAGTCACCAGAAGTACCGTCCCAACCCTTCACCAGGATATGCACCAAGGAACAACCGACCCCCAAATTCTCGCCCAAGCTACCCCAACCATAGCGGAGGCAATGTGAAGTCCGGAGGAAACAATCACAACTCCGGTAATGCCAACAATTTCAACCGTGCACCTCCCAAGAACAACAACAACAACACTGCACCTAGAACTGGCAGAAATGTTGTGCCTGTCGCAGTCAAGGACAAGTCCCAGATCACTTGTTTCGATTGTGGAGTGAAGGGTCACTACTCCAATGAGTGTCCCAAGAAGACTGCAGCCAATGCCCATGTGAATGTCCCAGCTCAGTAGCAGCGTCGTGTTCAACCAGGAAGGAGATTTGCCCCAGGGAACCCTCACAACCGCAATGGCCGTCTCTTCCACATGAATGTAGAAGAAGCCCAGGAAGCGCCAGATGTAGTGCTGGGTATGTTTTCTGTCAACTTAGTTTTAGCAAGAGTATTGTTTGATTCGGGAGCGTCGCATTCATTTGACACCGAAGAATTTGCATGCACTAGTAAGATTCGTCCAACCAACCTGAAGCATGTCATGATAGTTCAAATCCCCGGTTCAACAACCAAAGCTAGAAAAATTTGCAAAGCTGTACCTATCAGAATTCATGGGATAGATTTTTATGCCAACCTAATTGTACTTGGAACCAAAGGTTTGGAAGTAGTAATAGGTATGGACTGGATGTCAAGGCATAAAGGGTTGATAGACTGTGATAAGAAAGCCATCACCATGACCAGTAGTTCTGGAGTCATAGTAGATCATATCTTTCAAACCTTACCCCATCAATTCAAGTGCAACCAGAGTGTAGCCTTGCCCACCATTGACCAAGTCAGAGTAGTCTGTGAATACCCCGACGTATTCCTAGATGAATTGCCAGGTATGCCCGCAGATAGGGATATTGTGTTTCTTGCCTTTGGTGCACCTCCACCGCCCAAGCAGCCCCAGGCCATAGACAGAGGGCAGAGCGGCTAGGAACCGCCGCGCCCGGAGCTGGTCGACCATGCCGATGCCGCCCCCAGAGCACGCCCTGTCCCCGCTCGCACAGACCACCCCTTGGCACCAGCCCCGACCCACCGCTCCGCCTCGACCTGGAGAACACCCCAGACATCCCCGTTCACCGCCCAAAGCCTCACAGCCACCGCTCGCTATGGACACCGCCGCCTCTGCCGCGTAGAGCGCCACCTCACCCAGACCGCGTGCCACCGCCCCTACAGCCGCATTTAAGCTCTAGAGCACCGCCAGGGAACCGCCCATCGATCACCATCCCCAGCGATGCCTCTACCTCGCCGTAGCCATGTCGCCACCGTCAACCGCCCATCCCGCTCGGTCTCACCATCGAGCCTATAAAAGGAGCCCTCCCCAGCCTCTCTTCTCTAGACCATTCCACTCCCCTTACCTCTCTGAACCTCACCCACCTCTAGCCGAAGCAAGGCGAGCTCTGCTCGCCAGAATTGGAGTCGGAGCAGCCGCTGCAGGAGGAGAAGGGCGCCGTTGATTTCGACCGCCCCAAGGTTCGTCGCGACCACACCTTGTCTCGCCGTCGTCTTCCATGTCGTTTGCCCGCCTCGCCGACCCCGCTGGAGCCCTGGTACGGCCCTAGCAGACCCCCACCGAGTCGCTAGGGTTCGAGCTCGTCGACGACCTATTCGTCGTCGACGATAACCCTAAGCCGTAGATCTAGCTTCAAATCGCATGGCCCACAGCGCGCATACCGTTTCACGTTTTAAGTGTCGCTGACACGCGGGACCCCCCTGTCAGCTGAGCCCCGCGCCGCGGAGCGCCACTTGGCCGGCCCATTCCTTTTCCCGCGCTAGCCCATCGATTCAAATCTGGTTTTTTCACTTTTAGTTAAATCTAGTTTATGTCCAGTATTTCAAAAATCAATTATGTGAGTTTTACAAATCCAAATTGCATGAAACCAATTTTTTCTGAAAGGTCTGAAGATGATGTATCCAAGCCCATTGGATTTAATTCAATTGGAGTTACAGATCTCTCCTAATAAAAATAAGGAGACAGAAGCATTTGCAACTTGCAACATTTTTATAAAATCAACCAAGTTAGCTTTTGAGTTGATTCCAACTCTCAAAAATAAAATTTCACCATATCTATCTAAATATGTAATAATATTAAGGTTTACATGCAGTGACTTTGGACTAGTACTAAAATAATGCTATATAGGCATTTCTAGTCACTTTAAATCATTAAATAATGAACTTAAACCAAAGTAATATTGATCCAACCCTTAAATCTCATTCCCACATGTTAGAATATGTGGTGAGGACATGTGTCCACATGAGGCCATATTTTGGTGGTGAATATTAAATTTTAGTTAATTTTTCAATGAGAAGAAATTACTTTTCTAAAATAAAAAGAAGGAAACTTTTGATTTAAACTTGAGATGCTTGTGATGATAATAGATCATCAATTGTGTGTCTTAGAATGCTATCTAGCCTAGTTAAGTATTGTTTGGTGATCGTGCACTCCCTATGTATTTATAGACGATAGTACCGACCAAGCTCTCGAGGAGGAGGAGTTCTACCAAGAAGAAGAAGAAGAAAACTTCAACCACTGCACCAACCAAGGCAAGCCACCATTAACAATGCTAGCTACTATTAGCAAGCTAGCACTATCCAAGATTAACCCTTGCAAGTTAGCACTTGCAAGTGTAGTACTTAGCAAACTAGAATCAAACTAGATGGTTTAGCAAAGATGCCTTAAGGATGCTTTGATCACACCCTCCCTTATTTAACTAATAATAACCCAAGTCCTAGTTACAAGTTTTACCCTTCCTAGTTTATACAAAGTTCTTTACTGGTTTCGAAGGTAGCATAAAAAGTATAAAACTTGACCTATTTAGAAACCTTTAGATGTCATTCTATGGCATGAGATTGAACCCATCTTTACCACCTTAGTGAACACTCTTAACTTAGTAGTTTAGAGTTGATCAAAAACTTGAGTCACTTTAGATGGGAACAGTTGGTGAAAATGAATTATGAAAACCTTGGAATGATGAGTCATTCTATTGAGATGTTTTGACATGTGTTGAGAAACACAAAGGATGGATGTTGATGAAAATGTTGAGGCATGAGCCTTAACCCTTTTATAAAACTTATGGTTGGATTCGGATGCGATACCATTCCAAATTTACCGTACAACCACATTACCTGAATTAGGTAAGGCTTAGCTGGAAATTTATATGCAGTAGTATTAGTTGCCTCACGGGAGAGGTTTGATCTGAGGCTACCTCTCAATGTTGTCCACCTATGCAGTGCCCAAGATGACGGATGGTCATGGTTGGGAGGCCATGCTCATAGGAGAGGTTCTTATACTAGGGTGTGTAAAGGGAAGGTTATGTTTGATTATCTGCATACTAAGTATGATGATTCAGGGTTATCCCTAACAGATGTATCGAATCTTGTGGTGAAAGTGTACCACCTCTGCAGAGTGTCAAACTATTCGAATAACCGCGTCCGCGGTTAGGGACAGTTGGAATGGCCATATGGTTTCGTTGTCAAATGTTTTTTTAAAGACATTGAAAAGAATGATGAATCTTGACTTGACCACAATAGGGTTGTGTTTATGACAATAGATTCCCCCAACTTAGGTGATTCTAGAGTTTTATCTTATCTTTCTTTGCTTCAGAACTCATCTTAGGTTTCAAACTTAAGTTGATAAGTTAAGCATAGAGTTAGCATTTTTTAACTTAGATTTATAATACTTGCTAGTGGTAGTTTGCGAGTACTTAAAGAGTACTCATGGCTTTTATCCCTGGCTATTATCATGGCCAGACCATGAAGGAGATTATCAAGATGATGGTCGGCAGGACGGCTATGATAACTAGGACTATCTGCCTTCATCAGCATTGCCTGTGCCCCTGAAGATGGACCCCACTGCCACGCTATCTTTTATTTCCGCTGCTTGTTGTATTAAGACTGGATCATGAGATCCTTATTTGTGTAAGAACCTTATGTATGGGTTGTAATGGATGATGTACTATGATATCCAATCCGTTATGTCTCGCAAAAATGGTAATCCTGGGATTGTGAGGTATGGCATAACGGGCATCTGGGATTAATAATCCGGGTGTTGACAATTTCCAAAACCACCACCAGAGTCATTGGATGTGTATTCTTTTCCTAAACCACACGGATCCAACAGTGTAATTGCATGTGTGTTCCTTTCTTAAACCACCACTAGAGTCATTGCATGTGTGTTCGTTTCCAAAACCACCACTAGAGTCATTTCATGTGTGTTCCTTTCCAATACCACCACCGGAATCATTTCATGTGTCTTCTTTTCCTAAACCACCACCAAAGTTATTGCATGTGTCTTCCTTTCCTAAACCACCACCATAGTCATTACATGTGTGTGAGCTTCCAAAACCACCACCAGAGTCATTGAATGTGTGTTCCTTTCCGAAACCACCACCAGAGTTATTTCATGTGTCTTCTTTTCCGAAACACATGGATCCAATAGTGTTATTCCATGTGTATCCCTTTCTTAAATCACCACCAGAGTCATTGCATGTGTGTTCCTTTCCTAAACCACCACCAGAGTCAGTTCATGTGTCTTCTTTTTCCTAAACCCCATGGATCCACCAGAGTCATTGCATGTGTCTTCCTTTCCTAGACCACCATCAGATTCATTGCATCTATGTTCCTTTCCTAAACCACCACCAGAGTCATTGAATATGTGTTCCTTTCCTAAACCACCACCGGAGTCATTGAATGTGTGTTTCTTTCCTAAACCACCATAGAGTCATTTCATGTGTGTTCCTTTCCTAACCCACCACCAGAGTCATTGCATGTGTCTTCTTTTCCGAAACCACCACGAGAGTCATTGCATGGGTCCTTCTTTCCTAAACCACCACTAGATTAATTGCATGTGTGTTACTTTCCTAAACCACCGCCAGATTCATTGCATGTGTGGTCATTTCCTAAACCACCACGAGAGTCATTGCATGTGTCTTCTTTTCCTAAACCACATGGTTCCACCAGTGTCATCGCATGTGTGTTCCTTTCTTAAACAACCACCAGAGTCATTGCATGTGTCTTCCTTTCCTAAAGCCACATTTGGTGGGACTAGCTATCGGGATGAACCTAACTTGGACAGCATATCTGCTACCTTGTTTTCAATCCGAGGTATGTGATGGAACTCACACCCTTCGAAAAATCCGCTTATATTCTTAACATGGAATCTGTATAAGGCCATGTTAGCATCTAAAGCATCCCAATTTCCAGACACTTGTTGTACCACCAAATCCGAGTGTCCAAAGCATTGTATTCGGCGTATTCCCACCTCTTTTTCTACTTTGATACCATGTACCAACGCTTCGTATTCAACCTCATTATTCGAGGTACTTAAGTGGATTTGAAGGACGTATTTCAGCTGATCCTTCTTGGGAGAGGTAAGCACTACTCCGGCACCCAATAAATCTTTTAGTTCTGATCCGTCGAAGTGCATTCTCTAGTAATTAGAGTATGGCAGGGGTGGTTCGTATTGCATCTCGTTCCAATCCACAAAGAAATTCGCCACAACTTGTGAATTTATAGCATCTATCCTGTCAAATTGCGGTGCATAGGGGGCTAACTCGATCGCCCATTTGATGGGGTGTTCCTCAAAATAGGCGCCTCACATATCACTTTGATGAGGTGTTCCTCAAAATAATGCTTGAGTTTTTTGGCCGACATATACACGTCGTACGCCATCTTTTGATAGTGAGGGTAGTTCTGTTTTGAGGCTGATAACACTTTGCTCATATAATATACCGGCCTTTGCACTGACTTTCCTTCTTCTTCGTGCTCCACTACAATTACTACACTTACGTCGCGGTTGGTCACGGGTAGGTAGAGCAACATTGGCTCCTTGGGTAGGGGTGCTGCTAGGATCAAAGCAGTAGATAGCATCTTCTTCAATTCTTGAAACGCAAGGTCTGCCTATGGCGTCCAGGTGAATTTGTCTGGCTTTTTCATTAGTTGGTAGAGGGGCAAGGCCTTCTCTCCAAACCGACATCTGAACCGACTTAATGATGCCAGGCAACCCGTGAGCTTCTGCACATCATTAAGGCATTTTGGTAGTTCCATTCTTTCTATGGCCCGGATTTTTGTCGGGTTAGCCTCGATTCCTCAGCTAGATACTAGAAAACCGAGTAACTTTCTTGTGGGCACACCAAAGGTGCATTTCTCCGGGTTTACTTTCATCCAGAATCTTCTCAAGTTTGCGAATGTTTGTCGGATATTATCAAGGAGCGTATTTCTTTCCTTGGTCTTTATCACCACATCATCCCTATAAACTTGCACATTCCGACCTATTTGGTTATGCAAGCATTTTTGCATGCATTGTTGGTACTAAAGATGTAATGCAGGGGCAACGTACCAAAGATGTATGCAAAAATGTTTGCATGACCAAATGGGTCAAAATGTACAGGTGTACGTGGATGATGTGGTTATCAAGACAAAGGAAAGCAAAATGCTCCTTGACGATATCAGGCAAACGTTTGCGAACCTAAGGAGGTTCCGGATGAAACTTAACCCGGAAAAATGCACCTTCGGTGTCCCGGCTGGGAAATTGCTTGGTTTTCTTGTTTCCAGCCGATGTATCGAGGTTAATCCAACAAAAATCCGGGCCATCGAACGAATGGAACTGCCGAAGTGTCTTAACGATGTCCAGAAGTTCACAGGTTGCCTGGCCTCGTTAAGTCGGTTTGTATGTGGGTTGGGAGAGAAGGCATTGCCTCTTTACCAACTCATGAAAAAGTCGGATAAGTTCGTTTGGACACCGCAGGCCGATGAAGCCTTTACCCACCTGAAGAAGATGTTAGCCACGGCACCAGTGCTAGCCTCACCACTATCAAAGGAGCCAATGTTGCTCTATATAGCCGCAACCAACCGAGTTGTAAGTGAAGTGATAGTGGTGGAGCGCGACGAGGAAGGTAAGTCGGTGGAAAGGCTAGTGTATTACTTGAGCGAGGTGTTGTCAGCCTCAAAGCAGAACTATCCACACTATTAAAAGGTGGCATATGGCGTGTACATGGCCGCCAAGAAACTGAAGCACTACTTTTTGGAGCATCCCATTCGGGTCATATGTGAGGCCCCCATATCCAAGATAATGAGTAACAAGGATGCGAGTGGCAGAATTGCAAAATGGGCAATTGAGCTAGCTCCTTATGCGCCGCAATATGACAAAAGAGAGGCCATCAAATCTCAAGTTGTGGCGGACTTTTTCGTGGATTGGGCCGAGGTGCAATACGAACCGCCACTCCCAAATCCGAACTATTGGCGAATGCACTTTGACAGATAAAAAACCAAAACCGGGCTAGGTGCTGGAGTTGTACTCACGTCGCCAAAGAAGGACCAGTTGAAATATGTGCTGCAGATCCATTTCCCGGCATCAAACAATGTCGATGAGTATGAAGCAATTGTGCACGGGCTCAAGGTGGCAAAAGAGATTGGGATACGTCGGATCGTATGCTTTGGCGACTCAGATTTGCTGGCGCAGCAAGTGTCGGGAGCGTGGGACGCACTGGATCCAAACATGGCACTATACAAATTTCATGTGCAGAAGATACCTGGTTACTTTGAGGGATGCGAATTTCACCATGTACCCCGGGTGGACAATGAGGCTGCCGACATGCTGTCGAAGCTCGGGTCAACCTGACAAGCAATTCCACCGGGTGTAGCATGAGAGTACCTCAGGAAACCATCCATCAGGCCCTCCCCAGAAACCGACACAATCTATGTCCCGGAGGACACAGAATCCGGAGCTATGCCCATGGACATTGACATGGGAAGTGGTGCACGAAACCCGGGGACTGCCTTGGCAAACCTAGGGGCTGCTTCACTGATCCCGGGGACTGCTTTGCAAGACCCGGGGACTGCACAGCGTGATACGGTTGAAGTTATGCCGGTGGATCAGATGGAGATTGATGAGGATGTGTTCCCTGTGCGAGCAATACCAGCTTGGGCACTACCAATATTTCAATTCCTGAAAGATGGAACGTTACCCACTGAAGAAGTACTGTCCAGGCAAACACAAAAGAGGACAAAGGCGTACACGATCATCAATTCTGAACTATACAAAAGAAGTGTGACCAATGTCCTCCAGCGATGTGTTGACCCGGAAGAAGGGCTTGAAATCATCCGAGATATACATCAGGGGGAATGCGGGCATCATGGCTCATCCCGAGCCTTCATAGCAAAAGCTTTCCGGCACAGATTCTACTGGCTAAGTGCCTTAGAGCAAGCAGAAGATCTGGTGAGAAAATGTAATGGTTGTCAGAGGTAAGCTACCAAGACACATATGCCGATGTCGGAACTCAAGACCATACCAATCACTTGGCCATTTGCCGTATGGTGCTTGGATATGGTTGGCCCGTTCAAACCAGCAAGGGTAAATATGACTCACATTTTGGTAATGGTGGACAAGTTTACCAAGTGGATTGAAGTAAAGCCTATAAGAAAATGTGATGGAGCTACGGCCGTAACTTTTCTCAAAGATATCATCTTGAGGTATGGTTATCCTCATAGTATCATAACTGATAATGGCACAAACTTTGCGGAAGGAGCATTTGCGCGTTTTTGCTGGGATAAAAAGATCCGGCTGGACGTGGTCTCGGTAGCCCACCCGGCATCGAACGGACAAGTGGGAAGATCCAACGGATTAGTGTTATCCGGGATAAAACCCCGGCTCATTGAGCCACTGCAAAGATCAGCGGGGTGCTGGAAAGAAGAACTACCAGCGGTACTGTGGAGTTTAAGAACAACTCCGAATCAATCAACATGTTATACGCTGTTTTTTCTGGTATATGGGGCATAAGCTGTATTACCAGCTGACATAGAGCATGATTCGCCTAGGGTCACCCAATACACAGAAGCCGAAGTGCAAGAAGCCCGGCAAAATGATGTTGATCTGCTGGAAGAAGCGAGAGAACTGGCATTGTAAGATCTGCCATATATCATCAAAATCTCCGACGCTATCATAGACGGAAAGTATGCCCCCGAGTCTTTCGGGAAGGCGATCTGGTGCTCCGGTTGGTACAACATACTGCTGGCATGCATAAATTATCCCCCCCATGGGAAGGGCCGTTCATCGGGAGCAAGGCATTGCACAATGATTCTTATTATCTTATAGATGCAAAGCCACATGAAAAGAACAAGGCGGACAGGTCCGGAGAGGAATCTAAGCGACCATGGAATATAGCTCTACTTCGTCCTTTCTACACTTAGCTAAGAAGTGTATGTATCCGAGTCTTCTCATATGTCGGTATGTATGTCGGCAATGAGCTTATCAATGAAATGTTGGCACCTTCAGCAGTAACTCGGGGACTACCTTAATAATGTTTGGTTTTTTGTGCGTCAGCTGGAATAAGTTATTCTACTTAACTCGGATTAGTAATGTGTGAGCACCAAGAACCCAACTCTTCGACTTGCTGTTGTCCAACAAGAATTGGATTCATGGCAAGCAAGAGAACAAGTTTGGAATTGCGTAGCACATGAAAAACGACTAAGGAAAAGAATTTATTCGAGCCAACGCTAGTTTTTCGGACTAACCCTGTATTTATTTTCAAGTTATTATGCAGTTTTATTTTTGAGCTAAGTCTAAAAGTTTCCCAGTATTCTTAAGACAATTTTTGAAACTCGGATTCGTAAGTCGTAAAACCGAATAAGGGTAGACATGAACCGAGCCAAGAGATTAAACGAACAAGAAAAGGAAACTCGGGGACTACGCCCAAGTGAATTCGGCATAAGAACGTAGTAGCAAAATATCACATGTGTCCGGAATACAACTCCACCGGGCATACCGGGGATCTGATAAATTTTCAAGTTTTTTCGCTCAAGGAGCAGCAGGAGGAAGTTCGGCATCATCTTCGCCGCCTTCAATATCCGAGGCGTCATCTTCTCCTTCACCGTCCGAGCTATCCTCATCATTCTCAACCTCTTCGTCCACAGCGTCTTCCTGGAAGCTTGGCCCCTCAACCCATTCATGAATGGGAGCATATTCGATGAGGCTGTGGGCGCAAGCCTGGCGCCGAGCTACCCACTCCGGATCATTGGTCCATCTGGATCCTGTGCGTAGACGTGTCAAGAGGTTGAGATCGATTCTTTCAAACCACGTGAGTATGTGGTGAAGAATGGTATCAGCTGCGACACGTCCAGCGGACTCTCTCCAAAGGGCGAGCTGGGTCTCGGTTTCCATTAGCATCTCAATGAGAAGTGCGGTGGTCTCCGAGGCATCTTCGCCGGGCTAGAACGTGTTGAAGATGCGAGCTGCAGCGCCGAGGATGTCCTTGCCATAATTTTTGATGAGCTCCACGTGAGATGACAAGCTGACATACAGGTCCTCCAGGTCATAAGGAATCCCTTCACCATCAGGAGCGGCCGGAGTACCCCTTTCTCGGCGGAAGTTGGCAACTGCTGCGCTCGCAATAGCAGTGCCCTATTGAAATTTGCCTGGAAACGAGGCAAAGGAGGAAGAAAAGACATATGAAGTAACCCGGAGAAGTAGGTCGGAAAAGGGAAAGGAACTTACGTGATATATGGCTGGGGATCCGGGTCAGCTCCTTGGTGCAGTCATCACGTCTCTTCCGAAGCTGCTCAAGCTCAGCGTTCGACGACCCAAGCTGGATGCCGCACTCCTTGAGAAGATCCTGGTCCTTGGTGATCTGGATATTGAGGCGCTCGCGCTCTTCTGTGTAATTCTGACCAACCTTTTGAAGTTCGGATTGGTGCTGGGCCTTCATCTTCTCCATCTCAGCCTTGAGCCTGGCAATCTCATCGTCCTTGGTCCGGAGGAGGGCAAGCTCGTCATCTTTCTTCTTAAGCTCGGCTTGGTGCTGCCCTGCTTGTTCGAGAAAATGCAGCATCATATCAGGCATGGGCACACTATCTTCAAGCGATGCTGAAATAGTGTGTTGGCCCGGAAGAGCCGAGGTATGAATGTTTGCCGAGCCAAGGAGAAAAGGAAGTGGAAAGCACTGCAAGGCCGGACAGAAATGACTTACCCTTGATCTGCTCTAGATTTTTCCACATAATAGTGTTCTCAGCCTCCACCCCAGCTGCGAAAACCGAATGATGAGATTAGTTCGGCAGAGGAAGAAGAAGAAAAACGAAGAAGCGCTAAGGAAGAAATTTACCTCTTTTCTCGTATTCCGCGATAAGTGCAGCCTACTTTGCGCGTAGCATCTTGTGGGTATCCAGCAAGCGTTGGAATTCAGCACTCTGGCGATTAGTGGTCACCTGAAAGGAGTACAGAAACATAAATTAGCTTGGTGCATATTCGAAGTGTACAAAAATTCAGGCCAAGTGGAACTTAACCCGGCTCTAGGTGTGTGCATATTCGAAGTGTACTAAAATCCAGGCCAAGTGGAACTAAACCCGACTCTAGGTGTGTGTATATTCGAAGTGTACTAAAATCCGGGCCAAGTGGAACTTAACCCGGCTCTAGGTGTGTGCATATTCGAAGTGTACTAAAATCCAGGCCAAATGGAACTTAACCCGGCTCTAGGTGTGTGCATATTCGAAGTTCTCATGGAGCTATGTTAGTTTTCTAAAGAGCATCCGGCTGAGTAACAAGTTACTCCCCCGGAGGCTCGGGGACTAATGGTTATTATCTACAGCATGTAAAGGGGAAGCGACGTACCTCCATCATCCGCCCGACGAGGTTAATTGCCTTTGCGGCTGTGTTCATTTGGGCGGAAAACTCGGCGGGGCCGAACTTCTCCGGGAGATCAGCGTCTTGAACTACCTCTGCCTTATTCCAATTCATGACAAATTCAATCAAGCTCGGAGGGTACCGTTCACCGGTGGGCATATGGGGCGCCACCAAGCCCTTCGCGTGCGCTTCTTTCCTTTCAATCAAGGCAAGGGCTGGGCTGGTGTGCAGAACCATCTGCTGTGCATCAGTTGGCTCGACAGGGGCGTCCTTCGTTGCTGGAGCTTTCTTGGGAAGCATTGATGCGAGGGTACGCTGCCCAGCCTCGACGAATGTTGGCTTGGTAGCGTCCGGAGCCTTCTTGCCCTTGGCTTGCTGGGAAAAGGAAATCATCGCAGCGGATTTCCCCTTAGGAGCTATCGGGGTAGTTCCTCGCCGAGGTTGAGAAGACTCGGACGAGGCAGAGGAGCTAGGCACTGGTGCTCTTGTTGCTGGACTTGGTGCCGCTGGTGTTGTTTTTGCAGCCGGAGTTGGTGCTGATGTCGGAGTTGGTATTGGTGCTGGTCTGGTTGCTGGTGCTGCAGCTAGTCCTAGTGCCGAGGTAGCTTCGGTGGCTACTGGTTGCGGCGAAGCCGAAGTGGTGGATGCCGTCACCTCGGCTGGGCCGGTCTCCCCTGCTCCAAGGTTACCCTCCTCTTGCCGAGGTGGAGCAGAACCCGGAGTAGCCGCAGAACCATCTGGAATAGGGCTCAGCGGACGTGACTCGTCGTCACGACGGGGAGAAGGGCTAGGTCAGAGCGGTGAAGAGATGCTAGATCCACTCTGAGGGACCTCCACCGGAGCCCTGCAAAAGAGAATAATGTCAGAAGAGAAATCACAACGATGCAAGGAAGAGCAAGTTACAGAAGGAAAAATGACTTACGCATCCGAGGTTTGGGCCTCCTTGGGTTTCCGAGCCCTTCGTGCTGGGGCCTTGCCTGCTGGCTTGGAGGAAGTCTTGTCCCCGAACTTCTTTCGCCTTTTAGCGGGCTGAGGAGGTCCGGAGGAGGAACTTGTAGCAGCCATGCGCTTCTTCTTCGGCGCTACCAGAACAGGTTCGCCCGTAGCGAGCGGAGGATCCTCATGGATGTGACCACCAGGGTGAGCTGATGCAGGAAAAGCAAAAGAAAGGGGGACAGCCTCAACAGGTTCAATCACCTCGACATCCGAGTCATCTTCATCATCGGGCCAATCTCTAATAGAAGGGGATTTACCCGTGCGTCGTTTCGTGGCGTCGGTCATCGGGAGGAACATCTCCTGTTCCGGCTCTTCCTCATCCGGAGTCTCCCGGTCCGGCGCCCACTTAAGGGTCGGATTGGTGTCGTCCTCGAGGGTCTGCTGAAGAAATTGCTGAGGAAAAGAATGAACAAAAGAGTCAAAAATGCAACAATAACCGACACATAATTAGTCCGGGGTAAGTTTGCAACATGAAGCTTACCGCGGGAGGAAGCCTATCGCGGAAATAATGCTCAATTCCCCAAGTCCACTCGAAGGAGAAGTCCTTGTGGGTGGTGAAGATAGCCTTAACCCGGCGATATATCTCCGTGTTGCTCAGCTCGAAGGATGAGGTCCGGTTGGGGTCGCGGTCGAAGCTCATGTGGCAGACCTTGTGGGTGCGCTTCTAGAGGGGGGAAATTCGGTTGCGCACGAAAGTGATCATAGCATCCTCATTGCGCAGCCCGAGCTTCTTCAGCTCCGCGAACCTTTTGTTGACCTGGTTGGACAAGGCCGTGGGCTTCTTGGGAACAGCATCCCACAATTCCGGGTTAGGTGGACCCGGAGTATAGGGGAGCAACCGGATTAAGTCTTCGGTGCCGGTATTCCGGACGTAAAAGAAGGTCCAGGCCCACCCTTTGCAGGACTCTAACCCGGTGACCCGGGGGAAAACGGAAAACCTCCGGGGTGAGATGGAAGCAGCTCCGAATTGAGTGAGCTGCTTGTCCTCCGGATCGATGTGGATGTTTGGGATGACGTTGCGACGAAGGCCGAAAAACCGGATCTATAGCTCCTTTGTGGGCCACAGTCCGGCATAGCCTTCGATCGTGGAATCAAAGGCAGAAAGAGAAGTGATGGCATTGGCAGGAAGATGGTGCGGTTGGAGTTGGTAGGTACTAAGCCAGTCCCGGAAAAAGTCACTCACCGGCAAACCGAAGCCCCGTTGGAAGTGGGACAAGAACATGACGTATTCACCCGGATTGGGTGAGGGGGCCAATTCGGAGGAGGCAAGACGAGCCGCAACACCGGCGGGGATGCGCCTGGTGCGGTAGAGCCAATCCAGGTCGTCTTTGCAGACCCAAGATCAATCCCACGCACGGCGGTCCGCCGCCGCGGCGTCCTCCTCCATTTCTTGCTCAGCGACGATGAGCTCCTCCTCCGTCATCTGGTCTTCGCTGCCCTCACTGGCGCTAGCGGCTTCAGGGGGCAGAGGCCTGGATTGGCGAGGACCCGTGGCGAGGGAGTTGCGTAGCGGTGGCTGCGATGAAGAGGTGTGAGGGAAAAGCACAGCGACGATGCTGCTATTTGGGAGCACTGGCGGCGGCGCGGGCGCGAGGAAGACGAATGAGAAGAGCAACGGGCAGAGGGGCGCGGGAGGGGAAAAATCCTAAGGAGTGCACCCATCCGCTATTTAACCACTCCCTCAAGGGGTGAGTGGGATCGCATCCTTTGGATCAGCCGCACGCAGTGGCCATGTATGAACTACCTCGGCCAATCAGTGGGGAGCCACACAGAGGGCCACAGAGCGGAGATGATCCCATGACGTGACACTGTGATGCGATAAACGAGGAGGCAGGCATGACGTGACCCGCGCACAGTGATAACTGACAATCACTGCAGTGGTTACTGTGCAGGCCCTTAAAATAAGACAACATAATGATTACCCTTCACATGGGTTGGCATACGAGAGAAGGAAACAAGACCCGGATGAAACTGTGGTAACCCGGCTAGCAAGTGAATACTTGGAATGTGTAGAGGGAAAGTAAAACCATGAGGTCCGAGTTAAAGTGGTAACCCGGCCGGCAAGTGAAAACTTGGAATGTGCGAAGGGAACGTAAATCGATATAATCCGAGGTAAAGAGGTAACTCGGAAATAACGACTGGAGCTCGAAATTGAACCTGATGTGCCCTTAGTGGCCAAGGCAGCTAAGACCGCACCAGCTTCGGGGACTAATGTTGGGGGGATACCCCCAGGTAGGGTCACGCCGTGGTATAAAAGCCGAGTTAGCCGAGGTTCGGCAAGGCCAAAGAGGATGCTGGCCGGGTCACCTAAAGGCAGGCCGAATCACGAGGTAACCCGGACCAGGGGGCGTTCGCCTGACTAAGTTTCAACCGACTTAAGGAGTAAGTCAGAAATGCCTGTTTTACTTGTATGCAGGAACGGGCGTGGCCGGATCAACTATGATCCGGGTCATGTCTAGCTTCTAGGAGAAGGAAGGAATCTCGCTGGTCAAAAGAAGCCCCGGTACGCACTACCTGAGCGAAGCAAGCAAGGGCAGGACCACCGGAGCGTGGCCGACAAGGGTGACGATGCCCATGTCGGCTGACGCAGGCGCTGCAAAGGCTCACGTAGCGTCTACATGTGTGACGCGGGGGAAAAGCACCCCGGTCGGCTTACTACTTTGGGAGGAAGCATATTCTTAGGAATATGCTTCCACGTATGCCCTAGGCAGAGACCGAGCTCCCTCTATAAAAGGGGGTTAGGGTTTCAGTAGAGGGGGTTCCGCTGTTCTGTGTTGCTAGGGTTTTAGGTGCGATCTGTGGGTGAGAGTAAGAGAGCTCCTTCTTCCTCCTCTCGCCAATACAGCTCTAGGAGCACTTGTAATCTTGGAATCAAAGCAAATACAAACTTCTGTGTGGAGATTAACTTCACTATCCCTCCCTGGATTCCCCTAGCGTGTATTAGTCCCCACCTTTAGCCTATCCATGGCATCTGCCGTGACACCACCACGACAACCATCATTGTAACTTTCCTGATTCGGACAAGCATTTTGTTGCGGTGCCACTTGTCCTACACTTCCCTCTTGCCGAGGCGCGCGTTGCTGCTGTTGCCGAGGTACATTTTGCCCTGCCCCCGTGGGATCATGCTGTCTAGCATTGCCGTTGGCAACATTCCTATGACCGGCATTGCCTTCGTCATGGTTACCTAGTCCAGGGACACCTCGGCTGGTACTGTGCCTATCCTCATCAACTTGCACCGCTTTGCCTTTTCCAACCCTTACCGGATCATAGGGAACCATCTGTTTATCTCTCCTTCCGGAGTTTACTACTTCTTATCTCCTAGGATTGTGACCTGGAGACGACGCGGCTCCTCCAGATCTCGCCGGGATATTCCTGGCCGAATGTACCACTTGTGACGCTCCTGGTGGCGCTAGGTTTGCCTTGTTCATTTCTTCGTTTTCCTGGCAAGCAACCCTCAGCAAGTGATTCACCCTTTCTTGTTGCCTTTGCCAGACCTCTCCAGTCAAACCTTCTAACTCGGACGTTGCTGCGTTTGCTGCCCTCAGGTTCCTAGCCGGAGTTTTGTATTGATCCAGCCCTCCTGTTACTATCGTGGCCGTCTGACCTGGCCTAGGCACGTATTCCTTGTCAATCTTAGTGATCAGGGTCCTACCTTGCATTTTCACTCCAACTATCCGGTTTGCCTCAGCATATTCTCTCAAGGTGATGTTCAAAGACTGATGCAGCTCTGCTACCTTCTTTGCCCCAGCTAATATTTTCTGCCTTGTTTTCTCTAACTCACCTTGTGCCTGAGCTGGATCTACCATAGGTGCTATTGGTATCGCTAGGCTATCTATTGCTTGCTGAAGCACATTCTCTGGCCTTTCTAGTCGAGGAAACCTAGACCTAGTCTGCTTTGGCGTTACCTCCGGCTCTGGCGCTGGGCCCTTGCTCGGTTCCACGTCAGGTGCGGTCATTAGGACCTCAACCCTGCTGGTGCGGCGAGTGATACGCACTCCACGAGCTGCGCGAAGAGGTGGCTCGCCCCCCTCGACGATGTGCCACAGATGAACGCAGGACTCGTCCACGCTGACTTAGATCTTGTGCGTGCCAAACTTGATGAAGACGCGTTGCACGGAGGAGGGTGCCTACCGAAGCATACTGCATTGTCGCTGACGTAGTCTAGTGCTCCAAAGCGCTAAACTAAGCCGGAGACGACACGCTCGCCGGTGCTGGAGAAGCTTCCCGTCTAAATTTTCACCCCTGCTAGCACCGCTAGCCCCACGGTGGGCGCCAACTGTCGTGGTGATGGCATGGCAGATGGCATGGATATGATAAAGATGGGGCCAATGAGTGCTAGGGGAATCCAGGGAGGGAGAACATGGTGATTCCACGCACGGAAGTTCTTGTATTCTCTATCAATGGTGTTTACAAATGCTCTTCAAGGTATTGGTGAGAAGGAGACAAAGTCTCTTACTCCCCACAAACTAGCCCTAGAGGTCTACCTTAGACAGAGAAAATGATCCATCCCCCTCTATGGTCGCCCCGGTGCTCCTTATATAGGGTAGCCCGGGTTACAATGTTAGCGCACACGTGGCATCATATTCCACGAATATGCTCCTCGCCTAAAGAAGATGCTTCTTTATTCTCTTTAACGGCTCGTCTGGGCTTTGGACGTAATCCACATCATAATCCTTGTCTTTTGACGTCACTAGACATGGGCTGCGTCATTCGTCTTTGCCCGCGTCACCTTGGTCGCTCCTGACCCGTTGGTCCTCTTCTTTATATTGCTTCGCTCATGCTACAGCTAACAAAGCCAACTTTTGACCAGCGGGGGATTCCTTCTCTTGGAAGCCATAAGATAGTCCGGCTAGCATATAGCTAATATGGCCAATCAAGTTACCTGCAAAAGAAATAGATAAGCATGGCTGACATATAATTTATGCCGCCCGGACCATAGTTAAGGAGATGCTCCATGGGCCGGGTCACAACGTGATCCAGCCTGCCTTGAGGCGGCCAGGTCAGCATTTTCTTTGACCATGCTGTACCCCGGCTAACTCGGCCCTTATACCCCGGCATTACCCTACCCGGGGGTATCCCCCCAACAAGAGTCATTGCATGTGTGTTCCTTTCCAAAACCACCACCAGAGTCAGTGCATGTGTGTTCCTTTTCTAAACCACCACCAGAGACGTTGCATGTGTCTTCTTTTCCTAAACCACATGGATCCACCATTGTCACTTCATGTGTGTTCCTTTCTTAAATCACCACTAGAGTCTTTGCATGTGTGTTGCTTTCCTAAACCACCACCAGAGTCATTTCATGTGTCTGATTTTCCGAAACCCCATGGATCCACCAGAGTCATTGCATGTTACTTCCTTTTCTAAACCGCCACTAGATTTATTGCTTGTGTGCTTCTTTCCTAACCACCATCAGAGTCATTGAATATGTGTTCCTTTCATAAACCAACACTAGAGTCATTGAATGTGTGTTCCTTTACTAAACCACCACAGAGTCATTGCATGTGTGTTACTTTCCTAAACGACCACCAGAGTATTGCATGTGTCTTCTTTTCCTAAACCACCACCAGAGTCATTGCATCGGTCTTCCTTTTCTATACCACTAGATTCATTGCATGTGTGTTCCTTTCCTAAACCACCACCAAAGTCATTGCATGTGTGGTCCTTTCATAAACCACCACCAGAGTCATTGCATTTGTCTTCCTTAGCAAAACAACCACCAGAGTCATTGCATGTGTGTTCCTTTCGTAAACCACCACCAGAGTCATTGCATGTGTCTTCTTTTCCCAAACCACCACGAGAGTCATTGCATGTGTGTTCCTTTCTTAAATCGGCAACATAGTCATTGCATGTGAGTTCCTTTCCTAAACCACCACCAGAGTAATATCATGTGTTTTCTTTTCCTAAACCCGATGGATCCACCAAAGTCATTGCATGTGTGTTCCTTTGCTAAACCACCACCAGATTCATTGCATATGTGTTCCTTTCATAAACCACCACCGGAGTCATTGAATGTGTGTTCCTTCCCTAAATCACCACCAGAGTCATTGAATGTGTGTTCCTTTCCTAAACCACCAAGAGTCATTGCATGTGTGTTCCTTTCCTAAACCACCACCATAGTCATTACATGTGTCTTCTTTTCCTAAACTACCACCAGAGTCATTGCATGGGTATTCCTTTCCTAAATCACCACTAGATTCATTGCATGTGTGTTCCTTTCCTAAACCATCACCAAGGTCATTACATGTGTCTTCCTTTCCTAAACCACATGGATCCACTAGTGTCATTTCATGTGTGTTCCTTTCTTAAACCACCCCTAGAGTGAGTGCATGTGTGTTCCTTTCCTAAACCACCACCAGAATCATTGCATGTGTCTTCTTTTCCTAAATCACATGGATCCAGCTGAGTCATTGCATGTGTGTTCCTTTCCTGAACCACCACCAGAGTTATTGCATGTGTATTCCTTTCCTCAACCACCACTAGAATCATTGAATGTGTGTTCCTTTCCTAAACCACCAGTAGAGTCATTTAATGTGTGTTCCTATCTTAAACCACCACCAGAGTCATTTCATGTGTCTTCCTTTCCTAAACGACCACCAGAGTTATTTCATGTGTCTTCCTTTCCTAAACCACCACCAGAGTCATTGCATGTGTGTTTGTTTCCTAAACCACCACCAGAGTCATTGCATGTGTATTCTTTTCCTAAACCACCACCAGAGTCCTTACACGTGTGTTCCTATCTGAAACCACCACCAGAGTCATTTCATGTGTGTTCCTTTCCTAAACAACCAACAAAGTCATTGATTGTGTGTTCCTTTCCTAAACCACCACAAGAGTCATTGAATATGTTTTCCTTTCCCAAACCACCACCATAGTCATTGCATGTGTCTTCCTTTCTCAAACCACCACCAGAGTCATTGCATGTGAATTGTTTTCCTATACCATCACCTAAGTCGTTGCATGTGTATTCCTTTCCTAAACCACCACTATACTCATTGCATATGCCTTCGTTTCCTAACCACCCCAGAGTTATTGTATGTGTGTTCCTTTCTTAAACCACCACCAGAGTCATTGCATGTGTGTTATTTTCCTAAACCACCACTAGAGTCATTGCATTTGTGTTCCTTTTCTAAACCACCACCAGAGTCATTGCATGTGTCTTCTTTTCCTAAAGCACCACTAGAGTCATTGCATGTGTCTTCCTTTCCTAAACCATCACTAGAGTCACTGAATGTGTGTTCCTTTCCTAAATGACCAACAAAGTCTTGGATGTGTCTTCTTTTCCTAAACCACCACAAGAGTCATTGTATGTATTTTAATTTCTTAAACCACCACAAGAGTCATTGCATGTGTGTATCTTTCCTAAACCACCACCAGAGTCATTGCATGTGTCTTCTTTTCCTAAACCACCACCAGCGTTCTGTTCACGTAGACGATGACCCTGGTCCGTCCATCGCCACTTGAACGTACGGCTAGATCAGGCCGATACCCCTTCAGCCCCCTCCTCTCGCTGACCGTCGGGCCCCGCTTACCAGTGCAAGCGCTGGCTCCCGCGCGTTGCGCTGCCCCGCCGTGGGCCGAATCCTCCCCCCATCCTAGTAGCTCCCCACCTCCGGCCCATTGCACCCCTTTTTCTTTTTCTTTTAGTAGATCCATTTATTCCAGAAAAGTTTCTGCTAGGACTAAATCCAAATAAAATGGTAAACCAATTCCAAATAACCAGATCTAAATTTATGATGGTTCCTTGATGTTTTCTCAAACATGCAGAGGCAACCCCATTTCCAGGATAATTTCCTTCAATTACAGATAATGACTCTGCTAAAATGTATCTGGTACACTAAATAAACTCCTCAGAGAGTTTCACATCTCCATTTGAGATGAACCAAGTCTCTACTGAGAGGTATTTGACATACCTACCATCTAGCACATGTCCTATGCCAGGGTGAACAGAGGTGTGTCTTTAAGAAAATTAGTCCTTATCTACCTTAGGTAAATTCCCTAGGTCAACCAAATGTGGTATTGACCTTATTCCAACTCCCAGTACCTCCTACGATCAGTATCTGTCCAACCCCAGCAGCTCAGAATTTATTGAGCTCTAGTAGAACTTTAGTGATTTAAATACCTCTGTGATGGGTATTTTGACTAATGAAATCCCTCCAGGAGTTTGGCAACCCCAAAAAGGGTGAACCCACTTCCTACAGAAAGATAAAGAAAATTCCTATCACATGCCTTTGGAACCAACTCAATAGCTCGTGTAGAATTAATCTGGTGGAAAGGAGAAGATTCATACAGAACTGCCTTGGGGAATTTCCTGAAGGCATTCTGGTAATTCTTCTGAACTCATTCCAACTCTAGGTGGTTCAGTACTTCAAATACTACCTAACCATCCAAGGAAATAATTATTGGAGCTCCAGAACTTTTCTGGTGAATTACGTCCTCAAACTAGAGTTTAATCCACTATAAAAAGCATAACTAATTCTAGAAAAGTGATAATCAAGTGAAACCACTTGTGATGGTTTTGTCTTGTCAAGACATACCAAAGGATATCATGGTTATCCATTGATAACCTACTGACCACATACCCCTAATCCAAGTTCCTTATATCTAGCTTTGACAACTATCCTCCAATAGAAACACCCAAGTGGCAATCTGGTAATTGCCCCCAGTTGAATCCCACTTCTCCAAAACCTCCCCAGTCCAGTAGTATTTCTCATGTTTGTTTTCTGTATGATTTGATGTTGTATGCCTTGTATTGATTGTGATATTGTCTGCTTGCATGTGTACCTGATGACGACGATAGTGTGAGTGTCCGACGACGAGAAGAACGAGTTTTCTTATTATTATGTTATTGGGTATTCTTGGTCATCTGAAGAAGTCCAGGGACTTATGGCTGACCACAGGCAAGCCACCATTTCCTAAACTCTGATATAAGTTTCTCGAACTTGGATAACCTACTGATGTTGTATGCCTTTTAACTGTTTTGTATCTTCTTTATAAATTGCATTATCTACCTGCATGTTTTGTCTTATAAATACTGCGTTAGTAACTTGGCCCCTCCAAGTTATGACTGCGTGTCCTTTGAGGCACCACCCCGATGAACCCATCATTTTATCCCATTTAGACCGAGAGTACGATGGTTAGCATCCTACCTCTTTGGAAGCCCCGGTTTTGAGAAAATAAACTGTTTTGGGATTTTCCCCACTACCAATGTTTCAAAAACGACTTTGTAAAACCCTGGGAAGAGGTATCGTTCCCAGTGGATGTTTTAACAAAAGAAATGGTGATGAGAAGAAGTGGAGATGTGAT
Source organism: Avena eriantha (assembly GCA_910589775.1). NCBI lineage: Eukaryota > Viridiplantae > Streptophyta > Magnoliopsida > Poales > Poaceae > Avena > Avena eriantha. The sequence continues at coordinate 31,782,003 of OU342746.1, read as the reverse complement.
GGGATATTCTACGCCTTTACTGGAACATTTTTTATCCGCACAACCACATAACCCAGGTTGCTGGGCTTAACTCGTAGTTTATCCGCATTAGACGAGGCACTTCTACGATGATTATAGGGAGAAATCCCTAGAATTCCAGGCAAGCGCCACCAGATCAAGGATCTGAAGCCTGTCGCTTGCTTCGGCAAGAGTGAGCATGAACTGGCAGGAGGCCGGTGCAACAATTGGGTCTCCCGCGCATGGTATGACTTAGGTAGTACGGAAGGAAGTGGAGTCTCCAGATTTAAGGTATACGCCAAGTTGCGGCTTGGGTATGCACGTGTACGGAAGGAAGGACTATGGCTGGGAGCCACATACTCGTTGCCGGGGAGAACAAACCCAAGAGGAAAAGCATGCCTTTGCTAGTGTAGACAAGCGAAATGTTAGGTTTGATTATCTGGACCCCCATCTATAGTGGTAGTGGGCCGTGGTTTTATCCCGGCGGATGTATTGATTCTTGTGGGTAAAGTGTGTAAACTCTACAGAGTATAACCTATTCGAATAGTCGTGTCCATGGTCAAGGACGGTTGTAAAGGTGTTGGCTAGGAGTACCCAAACTGTGCTTGTTTGGGAAACAAGTACTTGGAGTACGAAGGTTCCTGGGGAACCCGAGTTCGAAAAGCTTTGCTTTGGCCCGAGGGGTCGATGATGTTTAAAAAGGGTTTTAATTACAAAACTGTTTCCAAAACTCTTTTTCAACAAAGATATGGTGGCATCTTGGTTTATAAAATAGAAGCATGTTTTCAAAACTCTTCTTCAACAAAGATATGGAGATGCCATAACTTAAATGTTAGTTAGACTTTCAAAAGCAACCCTAGATAGAGCTATTTCGCCACAGCCAGAATTGCATTTCCTTTGTTCACTTATCCTAGTGGTTTGCGAGTACATTCAAAAGTACTCACGGCTTAGTCCCTAGCTATTTAATTGGCCAGTCTATCAGGAGTTTAAGGTGATGTCCATCGAGCTAGGCCGTCTTCCCAGTCAGCTGACTATAGGTTGAGGCATGATTGGGCTCTGCACTTCACGATGTTTCCGCTGCAATTGATGTTGTAGCCATAATGGCACTTATGTAAGTCTTGTAATTCGTTATGTTTCAGATGTTGTAATGATACTTGTCGGTTATGTTCCACGGCTCACTGATCATGGGAACGTGGATGTATGCATAACAGAGATTTCTCGGGTTAATAATCCGGGGGGCCCACAGACTTGGTATCAGAGCCATCCTGACTGTAGGAGACCTTAGTTAGCATGGACGTTAGACAGGAAACGACAAACCTATATTCTAAAAGACAAGGGAGAAAAGATGACTATTTGCAAAAGTGCTTATGTCTTCTCCCCCTCTATATCGAAAAACTACTTATATCAATATGATTTCATAAGCTTAAAATCCTGCACACTGTCACTAACCCAACCCCATCTCACAAATCTGCTGTAGATGGCCTCTTTTCGCTCAGAGCGCATCATTGTTGGAGAAAGTTTCTGGCCCTTTGAAGAGCAACTTCACAACCTACTGAAGATAGTCAAGAGACCCGCGCCAACTATTTAAGGAACCTCGGGAGAAGCCGCCCCCAAGAAAGGCTGGAAGTGCACTACCGCCAGTTAGTACCTCCGTAGGTTCAAGCCCATCAAGAAGGCGCAGGAAACCTCCAAGGATCTGCTAGAAGCTAGCCGCGACTCCACAGATGCACCCTCCGAGTAATCACCCGTGTTGCGATACTCGCCCATCTAGCAATATGATAGAGTCATGTATCGTCCCTGAACGTGTTCTGTAATGTCTAAGTACTATTAGCACCTTCGGGTGCAGATCTTGCTTGACTTGTTCCATTTTGTGTGTTTTACCCAAGTCGTTGCATCAGACCCAACCCGCATCATCTGCCACCAATAAGACCTCCCCCAGGATGGCCATGAAGACCGGAAGCTCGAAGAAGGCATGTAGCCGCTGCAGAGACGAAGGGCACGAAGCCAAAAGATGCTCCGGCCACTGCCCCAACTGTGGAGAACCCCATCCACCCAAAGTTTGCCCAACTCGACTTATCACTTGTTTCCTCTTCGAAGGCCAAGACCATGTCCCTATGAAATGCCCAATATATCCCCCTTTGGCAAGGCCTGTCAACCTCCCGATGTTAGCCTAGAAGAGTCGTCAACTCAGCCACGACGAAAGAGGAACCCCTGCTTCACGTGCGGACTACCCGGTCACTTCAAGAGAGAATGCCCTAAAAGAAAATCTACCAAGACATCCACGAAAGAGAAGCTCGAAGACATGCATGGTCCCCTCCCTCATAAAAGATGGTCACCCTACCGCTCGCTGCCACGCAGCTCAAGACTGAAGATGTCCCGCGCCCTCCTTGGTGACAGTGCCCCTTGGAAGTAAAGATAGAGAGAAGCCCTTTCACCCACTCCAGGACTTCCCGAAAGTCGACGAGTGGAACCTGTAGTAAACTAGTCCATGTCCCCTGGAACGCCACCTATGTTTCTACCCTCTCTTAAGTTGATGTCTGCTACCCTAAGAACCCTCTCTTGTCACCCTCCTAAGAAAGTCCCCTATTTGTAACTCTCCAACCCACCCAAGTCTAATCCTAAGGGGGAAAGACTGCATCTTTCCCGCAAAATAGATAACCTCTCTGCCCGACTGTGAGACCCGAAGGCACAGATCTCAAGATCACAGACTTGCCACAAACTTGGATGCAATAACCCACTTAAGTGAAGCACCGTGGACCCTTACCGAAAGAAGACCCCTCCCCGTAACCATGGTGGACGCCAGCTCGACCCCCGAGTTTGGAAGTTCAACCTCGCTGTCAAGGTGTTCTGTTCGAAGACAAGGCCGACAAGTTAGCCTGGAAAAACCACATAGCACTAACTAAGACAAATCCCCTCGCCGTACTCTCCGGAATCTCGGGACGAGATTCTTTTAAGGGGAAAAGGTCTGTAACATCCCAATTTCAGCAACCCTGATTAGTTGTCCAGAATACAAAAATCAGGGGGAACAAAAACTTTTTATTTTTCTTTGGTGCAGTGCTTGCTTGTTGATTGCTTGCACTTATACTTATGATGTGTATCTTAGGATACTCCTTACCTCAACCTCAGTTGGACAAAAGCTATTGACCAAAACTATCTTGGCTTACTTTACATATTCTCAAATGTCCTGGCATTTCAAAACATGAGCCAAGATGCCTATGAGACCAAAACTATTTTGGTAGCTTCTATTAGCAAAACTATGGAGAGAGATATAATACAATCTCCTTATGTTCTCAAGTTAGAACACTCAACTAATCTTACCGCTAGCTTTCTCAAAACTTCTATTCAAAGCATTTGAATTCTATTCTTGGTAGAGATACCAAGAACCCTCATCTTATTCAAAACTCAACCTCTTCAAAATTCCCCAACCTTACCTCAAGCTAAGCTTGATGGTGAACCCTAGAGTAGTTGATATGTTTATAAGATGAGTTGCCTTGATCTGCTGATTGATTTGTTTGCTTAGGGAGTAGAATGAGCTACCTTAGGAGCTCATCACTAGGATCAAGATGTTTCCCAATCATCAACCCCTAAGCAAGAATGCAAACCTAGATATGATCCCTAGCCATTAAGTGATCATCTAAAACCCTCAACCAGATCCATTCCGAAGATTTCCATTCTAGATGTTTCCCACTCCTTAAGACCAGTATCAAGCATGGATCTCTTATACTCACTCTACACATCCATATCAACCACTTGTTAATACTCTAATACCTTGCCGCTCCTCTAAGAACATTCCGTCTCAAACTCTAGTCAAATTCCTCAAAACTGCCAAGTTTGGTTAAGTCTGGAAACAGGTTCAGCATCACCTTTTTGAATCCCTCCTTTTCTCAAACCATGTGCATTTTTGGAAATGAACTATAACTACCTTGTTAACCATCCTAATGACTACCAAGGACCACATTTTCCCTTGGTTAAATCCTCCTCCAACCCACTTATCCATGATGGTTTTGCAGGCAAGAAAATAACATCTCCTGCAAATCTAGTCATCATGCCTACTTTGGTAGAAGCTCACACCCTCATATAACCTCCTATGAACCAACTCCCTGCATGGTTGTGATCTACACATTGATGTCTATCAAAACTTACCTCACTTGTTCGAAGTGGACCATTTAGCTTATTAAACCCACATGGTTTTTTAGGCATCATGACTCATTTTGCATGGCAACCTTATTTTCAACAATCTTTGCCATCATTTCAAGATCCCCTCAAATACAATTAATTCAAACTCTTTCTGCCATGATCATCTATATGACCTGTTCTACCCATCCATCTATCCCTTGCACCAAGGTGAGCTCTAAGCTCCAAGATGCAAGCATGTTTTGGTGGTATAAAAATAACACCACCCTAGATCATCAACTCATTATTTTCCATCCTTTTCTAGTTGGAACTTCATTCCACAAGTTTGAAAATGCTTGCTACACCTTTTATATCTCATCTACTTTGATCCTCAATATTTATCAATAATTATTGTGGCCCCAAAACGATTGAATTCCTTAAAAAGTCAAAATCTCCAAAACTCCCTCCATAAAGGAAAGTTTGGTTTTTACCAAACCACTTCCCCAACTTTTGGCACATGTGTGTCCAACAAATCATATCCTATCTTTCCAGCTAAAAAATATATATTTTTGAGAAGCTTTATTATTTCTTTTTGTCCTTTTTCTTAAAAGGCTGAATTGGAATAATAATTGTTTTAAATACTTTCAATCCCCAATGAATCTTGAGAAATTCCCCTAGGTGTGTATTCACATTGGGGACCCTTCCACACCAAAATCCATCCTTGTCCAATGGAAATTTATCAAATGATCCCCAAGAAATCACTTCTGTCCTTTTTGAGTAAATGAATTTTTTTGGACTAAAACTCCTCTGAAAAATCCCAAATAAATCCTAGGAGTCTACCTTGACCTCATCTATCTACCGGAAACACTTCCTCCTCTGGTCCAATGCAAAATTTTGGACTTCCTTCACAACCATCTTTTAGATCAATAATTGTCAATTAAGCAAATCACCACTCTAAGCACTTCCATATTCTATCAATTCTTGATCAATGGTTATCCTCAACATCAAGACACACCATTGGTCGACTAGTACTATAGCTCCACCCCAACAAATCCCCATTGTGCCCTTGTACTAGTAGTAGGAGAGAGAGATAAACACCAATCTTACAAGGATCTTGTCCATTAATCACCACAGCTCCACTATCTGGTCCAGCACGACCAAGTAACAAAAATACCCCTCTCCACCTCCCCCTGGACCAATCCCTGGCCAGCACCCCTCTCCACTATGTCCACATTGGTAATTTACCTCATCTAGCACCTCCCCTTGGTATAAAGGCTAGCAGCCCTCCCCCAGCCAGCCCCCTGCCCTCATTTGCTTCCTCTCCACCTCACATACCTCCCCCGAGCACCCCACCCTCCCCCCTGCTCTGTGCTGCCCGAGGAAGAAGAAGAGGAAAGCCTCGGCCTCCTCACAAAATCGATCAAGGCTCTCTCCCCTTTGCTCCATTTCTTCTGCATGTCAGCCCACGAGCTCCCCTAGCTCTCCTCTACCTAACTGTGCTCTTATCTCTGTCGAGGAACCTCTCCTCCACCGTCGCCACCGAGCTCCGACGAGGTTGCTCTCGGTCGCCATCACCCGAACTACTTCTAGTGGTCCTCCGCCGTCGTGCCACCCACCGATCCACTCACCGTTGTCGACCGCGTCGTCCTGTGCCATCCCCTACCTTCCCCGAGCCCTCTAGTGAGCACCCTGCCCTCACTTGCGCCTCTGCCTAGGGTTTCATCGCTGGCGTTCTATTCGCATAGACGACGACCCTGGTCCGTCCATCGCCACTTGAACGGATTGCCAGATGTGGCTATTACCCCTTCGGTCCCCTCCTCTCGCTGACCGCCGGGCCCTGCTGGCCGGTTCAAGCGTTGGCTCCTACGCGTCGCGTAGCCCCGCCGTGGGCCAAATCCTCCCCTGCAGCCCAGTAGCTCCCCAGATCCGGCCCATTGCACACCTTATTCTTTTTCTTTTAGCAGATCCATTTATTCCAGAAAAGTTTCTGCTAGGATTAAATCCAAATAACATGGTAAACCAATTCCAAATAACCAGATCTAAATTTATGATGGTTCCCTGATGTTTTCTCAAACATGCATAGGCAACCCCATGTCCAAAATAATTTTCTTCAATTAAGGATAATCAATCTGCTAAAATGTATCTGGTACACTAAATAAACTCCTCAGAGAGTTTCACATCTCCATTTGAGATGAACCAAGGCTCTACTGAGAGGTATTTGACGTACCTACCATCTAGCAAAGGTCCTATGTCAAGGTGAACAGAGGTGTGTCTTTAAAAAGATAACAAGATTAGTCCTTATCTGCCTTAGGTAAATTCCCTAGGTCAAACCAAATGTGGTCTTGACCTGATTCCAACTCCCAGTACCTCCTAGGATCAGTATCTGTCCAACCCCAGCAGCTCAGAATTTATTGAGCTCTGGTAGAAGTTTAGTGATTTAAATACCTCTGTGATGGGTATTTTCACTAATTAAATCCCTCCAGGAGTTTGGCAACCCCAAAACGGGTGAATCTACTTCCTACAGAAAGATAATTCAAATGCCTATCACATGCCCTTGGAACCAACTCAATAGCTCCTGTAGAATTACTCTGGTGGAAAGGAGAATATTCATACAAAACTTCCTTGGGGAATTTCCTAAGGGCATTCTGGTAATTCTTCTGACCTGATTCCAACTCTAGGTGGTTCAGTACTTCAAATAATACCTAACCATCAAAGGAAATAATTTTTGGCGCTCCAGAACTTTTCTGGTGAATTACTTCCTCAAACTAGAGTTCAATCCACTATAAAAAGCATAACTAATTCTAGAAAAGTGATAATCAAGTGAAACCACTTGTGATGGTTTTGTCTTGTCAAGACCTACCTTATATCTAGCTTTGACAACTATCCTCCAATAGAAACACACCAGTGGCAATCTGGTAATTTCCCCCATTTGAATCCCACTTCTCCAAAACCTCTCCAGTCCAGTAGTATTTCTCATGTTTGTTTGCTGTATGATTTGATGTTGTATGCCTTGTATTGATTGTGAAATTGTCTGCTTGCATGTGTACCCGATGACAACGATAGTGTGAGTGTCCGACGACGAGAAGAACGGGTTTTCTTATTATTATATTATTGGGTATTCTTGGTCATCTGAAGAAGTCCAGGGACATATTGCTGACCACAGGCAAGCCACCATTTCCCGAACTTTGATATATGTCCTACTCTCTTTTAACTGTTTTGTATCTTATTTATAAATTGCATTATCTACCTACATGTGTTGTCTTATAAATACTGCGTTAGTAACTTGCCCCCTCCAAGTTATGACTTCGTGTCCTTCAAGGCACCACCCTGATGAACCCATCATTTTATCCCCTTTAGACCGAGAGTATGATGGTTAGCATCCTACCTCTTTGGAAACCCCGGTTTTGAGAAAATAAACTGTTTTGGGATTTTCCCCACTACCAATGTTTCAAAAACGACTTTGTAAAACCTTGGGAAGAGGCATCGTTCCTAGTGGATGTTTTAACAAAATAAATGGTGATGAGAAGAAGTGCAGATGTGATGGGATGTTCTACGCCTTTACTGGAACAATTTTTATCCGCGCAACCACATTACCCCAGGTTGCTGGGGCTTAACTCGTAGTTTGTCCGCATTAGCCGAAGCACTTCTACCATGCTTATAGGGAGAAATCCCTGGAATTCCGGGCAGGCGCCACTAGATCAAGGATCTGAAGCCTGTCGCTTGCTTCGGCAAGAGTGAGCCTGAATTGTCAGGAGGCCGGTGCAACAATTGGGTGTCCCGCGCACGGTATGACTTAGGTAGTATGGAAGGAAGTGGAGTCTCCAGATTTAAGGTATACGCTAAGTTGCGACTTGGGTATGCGCGTGTACGTAAGGAAGGAGTATGGCTAGGAGCCACATACTCATTGCCGGGGAGAATAAATCCAAGAGGAAAAGCATGCCTTTTCTAGTGTAGACAAGTGAAAGGTTAGGTTTGATTATCTGGACCCCCATCTATAGTGGTAGTGGGCCGTGGTTGTATCCCGGCGAATGTATTGATTCTTGTGGGTAAAGTGTGCAAAATCTGTAGAGTATAACCTATTCGAATAGCCGTGTCCATGGTCAAGGATGGTTGTAAAGGTGTTCGCTAGGAGTACCCAAACTTGCTTGTTTGGAAAACAAGTACTTTGAGGACGAAGGTTCCGGGGGAACCTGAGTTCAAAAGGCTTTGATTTGGCCCGAGGGGTCGATGATGTTTAAAAAGGGTTTTAATTACAACACTGTTTCCAAAACTCTTTTTCAACAAAGATATGGAGGCCTCTTGGTTTATAAAATAGAAGCATGTTTTCAAAACTCTTCTTCAACAAAGATATGGAGATGCCATAACTTAAATGTTAGTTTAGACTTTTCAAAAGCAACCCTAGCTAGAGCTATCTCACCACAGCCAGAATTACATTTCCTTTGTTCACTTATCCTGGTGGTTTGCGATTACATTCAAAAGTACTCACGGCTTAGTCCTTGGCTATTTACTTGTCCAGTCTTTCATGAGTTTAAGGTGACGTCCATCGATCTAGGTCGTCTTCCCAGTCAGCTCCTGTAGGTTGAGGCAGGATTGGGCTCTGCGCTTCGTGATGTTTCCACGGCTAATGATGTTGTAGCCATAATGGCACTTCTGTAAGTCTTGTAATTCGTTATGTTTCGGATGTTGTAATGATACCTGTCGGTTATGTTCCATGGCTCACTGATCATGGGAACGTGGATGCATGCATAACAAGGATTTCTCGGGTGAATAATCCGAGGGGCCCATAGCATGAGTCTTCTTTTCCTAAACTACCACCAGAGTCATTGCATATGTATTCCTTTGCTAAATCACCACTAGAGTCATTGCATGTGTCTTCTTTTCCTAAACCACCACCAGAGTCATTACATGTGTCTTCTTTTCCTAAACCACCACCAGAGTCATTGCATGTGTGTTCCTTTCTTAAACCACCACCAGAGTCATTGCGTGTGTGTTCCTTTACTAAACCACCACAAGAGTCATTGCATGTGTGTTCCTTTCCTAAACCACCACCAGAGTAATTGGATGTGTCTTCTTTTCCTAAACCACCACTTGAGTCATTGCATGTCTCTTCCTTTCCTAAACCACCATCAGAGTCATTGCATGCATGTTCATTTCCAAAACCACCACCAGAGTCATTGCATGTGTCTTCTTTTCCTAAAACACATGGATCCAACAATGTAATTGTATGTGTGTTCCTTTCTTAAACCACCACCAGAGTCATTGCATGTGTGTTCTTTTCCTAAACCACCACTAGAGCCATTGCATGTGTGTTCCTTTCCTATACCACCACCGGAATCATTTCATGTGTGTTCTTTTCCTAAACCACCACCAGAGTTAGTGCATGTGTCTTCCTTTCCTAAACCACCACCAGAGTCATTGCATGTGTGTTCCTTTCCGAAACCACCACCAGAGTCATTGCATGTGTCTTCTTTTCCGAAACACAAGGATCCACCAGTGTTATTCCATGTGTGTTCCTTTCTTAAATCACCACCAGAGTCATTGCATGTGTTTTCCTTTCCTAAACCACCACCAGAGTCATTTCATGTGTCTTCTTTTTCCTAAACCCCATGGATCCACCAGATTCATTGCATGTGTCTTCCTTTCCTAAACCACCATCAGATTCATTGCATCTGTGTTCCTTTCCTAAACCACCACCAGAGTCATTGAATGTGTGTTCCTTTCCTAAACCACCACCGGAGTCATTGAATGTGTGTTTCTTTCCTAAACCACCACAGAAGTCATTGCATGTGTGTTCCTTTCCTAAACCACCACTAGAGTCATTGCATGTGTCTTGTTTTCCTAAACCACCATTAGAGTCATTGCATGGGTCCTTCTTTCCTAAACAACCACTAGATTAATTGCATGTGTGTTACTTTCCTAGACCACCGCCAGAGTCATTGGATGTGTGGTCATTTCCTAAACCACCACGAGAGTCATTGCATGTGTCTTCTTTTCCTAAACCACATGGATCCACCAGTGTCATTGCATGTGTGTTTCTTTCTTAAACCACCACCAGAGTCATTGCATGTGTCTTCCTTTCCTAAAGCCACATTTGGCGGGATTGGCTGTCAGGATGAACCTAACTTGGATAGCGTATCTACTGCGTCGTTTTCAATCTGAGGTATGTGATGGAACTCACACCCTTCGAAAAATACGCTTATCTTTATAAGGCCATGCTAGCATCTAAGGCATCCCAATTTCCAGACACTTGTTGTACCACCAAGTCCGAGTGTCCAAAGCATTGTATTCGGCATATTCCCTCCTCTTTTGCTACTTTGAGACAATGTACCAATGCTTCGTATTCTGCCTCATTATTCGAGGCACTGAAGCGGATTTGAAGGACATATTTCAGCTGATCCTTCTTGGGCGAGGTAAGCACTACTCCGGCACCCAATCCATCTTTTAGTTTTGATCCGTCGAAGTGCATTCTCTAGTAATAAGAGTACGGCAGGGGTGGTTCGTATTGCATCTCGGTCCAATCCACAAAGAAATCCGCCACAACTTGTGACTTTATAGCATCTCTCTTGTCAAATTGTGGTGCATAGGGGGCTAACTCGATCGCCCATTTAATGGGGTGTTCCTCAAAATAGGCGCCTCACATATCACTTTGATGAGGTGTTCCTCAAAATAATGTTTGAGTTTTTTGTCCGACATATAGACATCGTACGCCATCTTTTGATAGTGAGGGTAGTTCTGTTTTGAGGCTCATAACACTTCGCTCAGATAATATACCGGCCTTTTCACTGACTTTACTTCTTCCTCACGCTCCACTACAATTACTACACTTACGACTCGGTTGGTCGCGGCTACGTAGAGCAACATTGGCTCCTTGGGTAGTGGTGCTGCTAGGATCGAAGCAGTAGATAGCATCTTCTTCAATTCTTGAAACGCAAGGTCTGTCTGTGGCATCCAGGAGAATTTGTCTTCCTTTTTCATTAGTTGGTAGAGGGGCAAGGCCTTCTCTCCCAACCGACATACAAACCGACTTAACGATGCCAGGCAACCTGTGAGCTTCTGCACATCGTTAAGGCATTTTGGCAGTTCCATTCTTTCTATGGCCTAGATTTTTGTCGGGTTAGCCTCGATTGCTCGGCTGGATACTAGAAAACCGAGTAACTTTCCTGCGGGCACACCAAAGGTGCATGTTCCTGGTTTAGTTTCATCCAGAATCTTCTCAAGTTTGCAAATGTTTGTCCGATGTCATCAAGGAGCGTATTTGTTTCCTTGGTCTTTATCACCACATCATCCACATAAACTTGCACATTTCGACCTATTTTGTTATGTAAGCATTTTTGCATGCATCTTTGGTACGTTGCTCCTACATTACATAGTCCAAACGCCATAGTGCGATAGTAGTAAGCCCCATACGGGGTAATAAACGCTGTTTTATTTGACCATCCGGATTTAGGGGTATCTGGTGGAAACCAGAGTACGCATCAATGAATGATAGTAGCTCACATCCGGTAGTCGAGTCTATGACTTGATCTATTATAGGGAGTGGGAATGCATCTTTGGTACACGCCTTATTCAGATTCGTGTAATCAATAGACATGTGCCAAACCATAGCTACGTTCGGATCATCTTTCGTCTTTTCCACCAGCACCGGATTGGAGAGCCAATCCGGATAGAGTACTTCCATGATGAACCTGACCGCTAGTAGTCTTGCTATCTCATCCCCAATAACTTTCCTTCTATCTTTTGCGAAATGCCTGAGAGGCTGCATTACCGGCTTTGCCCCAGGACTTACGTTTAATGAGTGCTCAGCCAACTCCCTCGGTACACCTTGCAGGTCTTGAGTACACCAAGCAAAGATATCCCGATTCTCATGGAGGAAGTTGACAAGCTCGCTTTCCTATTTGCTGCTTAACCTGGCACCAATTGTTATGGTGCGTTCTAGGAACTGATCATCGATTGGCACTTTTTTTGTGTCTTTGGTTGCTTGGAATGACACATTTCCATGCGAGTTAATTAGTGCCGGCATATGCTGTTGCGCGGACTGAGCTAATGTTGCTACCTCTAGTATCTTTCTTTTTTCTTGAGCTATTACAAGTGACTCGACCAAGTTAGATCCGGTTGAGGCGCACTCGATCGAACACCGGAAGTCCCCTGATACGGTTATCACGCCCCTTGGCCCGGGCAGTTTCATGTTAAGGTAACTGATGTGGGTAGTTTCCATGAACTTGTTCACCACTAGCCTACCGAGTAACGCGTGATAAGCGCTCTCTACAGATTTACCACTTCGAACTCCAAATTTTCAGTCCAGCAATTATCTCTTGTGCCGAACAATACATCAACCCGGACCTTCCCAATTGGTTCGCAGGAAATGCCTCGCACAATGCCATGAAAAGTGGTCCTCGTTGCTTGCAGCATGTTCTCTGTTATTCCCAACTTGTGCATGGTATCCTTGTACATAATGTTGATGCTACTACCATTGTCGATCAGTACCTTGGAAAACCTTACATTGAAATTCGGCCTGATGAACGTCGGATCCAGGACTAGAGCATAGGTTCCCGGGCTTGGCATGATCTTTGGGTGATCCTTGATACTCCATGTAATTTCTTGATCCACCCAGGGCATATATATCGGTACTGCCAGCATTACTACGTTCACCTCAATATGCCATTGCTGCAAGCTTTTCTGGTCATTCCTTCCGTGGTAAACACACAATAGTTTTGATGATGTTCCCTGTACTCGTTTCGTCTTTCGTTTTCGCGGTAACCATGATCTTGTTGCTGGCTATTGTCTACTTGATGTAATACATCCCTTCTTTCCTGATTTTCATACCTCGGTGGAGGTGGTGGCAACATCAGTTGCTGTCCATTCCCCCTGTTAGTAATGGTGGCCGTGGTGCCTCATTACTAGGCGCCTCGTTCCGAGGTGCTTGAGCATTCCCCGAACTGTCATGTTCTAACTTCCTCATCCACTCATATTGTCGGGCCGTATGATTCGCTCGACTATTCGGACTTGGTGTATGAAACTTGCAAGCTTGATCCAACATAGAGTTGAAAGTGTACCTCGATCGGTCTATCTTTACTTTCTGCTTTTTCTGCTCCTGGGTCCAAGGCTTTTTACCTACGTTTTTCTGTTGCCAGTTCTATCCTCCGGTTTTTTGGCGTTGGCTTGCCCCAGCATTGGGCTGATCCCGGTCTACCGCTACCACCTGTTGCGAGTTATATCTATAATCCGGATGCTCGTCCCTTCTCTTTCCTCGGAAATCAGTCCTTCTTGATGACCCGGAGATATCTTGGTTGTAATATTCCTCGCTTGCCTCGCTCGACATTAACCGGGGTTGCGTTGGATCTCCTAAGGCATACGAATCTGCGATCCGGATCGTCTCAACCAAAGTGGTTGGCATATCTCGCTGCCACCTCTGCCACAACATACTCCCATATCTGCATCCCTGTGCGAACCATGCAATAGCTTGTGATTCAATTATTCCTTCGCACGAGTTATGCATGTTACACCAACGGGTCAGGAAATCCTGGTCTGGCTCATTTGGTCTTTGCCGGCATAGCGCCAGAGTTTGTGGCCTGTTTGGTCTCTTATAAGTGCTCGAGAAGTTGCTCACGAATAACTCCTGAAAATCCAACCAGCAGTTAATGCCCTGGTGGTAAATTGTTCAGCCAAACTCTCGCTGGTCCCTCTAACATTTGCGGTACATATCTCACTGCCCATCTTAAATTCGTCGTTGGGATTTTGACCGTTGTCGCATAATCGATCAGCCAATCCTCTGGCTTCGTACTTCCATCATAAGTTTTGGTTCCTCTGGCTAGCTGAAAGTTCGGTACTAGTGGCTCCTTCATAATCCGTGGCCCAAAGCTGCCGGACCAGGTGGACCTTGTACCTCAATTAGTTCCGACCTATAAATCCTATCCAATTTCAGCCTAGCATCATCTGGCTGCAAGTTCCTGCTTCCTAGTCTTGATCCAATTATGTGGTGATCCGGTCCGGGGTATCCATCATTGATCATGGCCAAATAACCATCATTGTAACTTTCCTCATCTGGACAAGCATTTTGTTGCAGTGCCACTTGTCCTGCACTTCCCTCTTGCCGAGGCGCTCGTTGCTGCTGTTGCCGAGGTACATTTTGCCCTGCCCCCGTGGGATCATGCTGTCCAGCATTCCCGTTGGAAACATTCCTATGACCGGCATTGCCTTCGTCACGGTTACCTCGTCCAGGGACACCTCGGCTGGTATTGTGCCTATCCTCATCAACTTGCACGGCTTTGCCTTTTCCAGCCCTTACCGGATCATAGGGAACCGTTTGTTTATCTCTTCTTCCGGAGTTTACTACTTCTTCTCTCCTAGGATTGTGACCCGGAGACGACGCGGCTCCTCCGGATCTCGCCGGGTTATTCCTGGCCGAACGTACCACTTGTGACGGTCCTGGTGGTGTTGGGTTTGCCTTGTTCATTTCTTCATTTTGCTGGCAAGCAACTCTTAGCAAGTGATTCACCCTTTCTTTTTGCCTTTGCTGGGCCTCTCTAGTCAAACCTTCTAACTCGGGCGTTGCTGTGTTTGCTACCCTGAGGTTCCTGGCCAGAGTGCTATACTGATCCAGCCCTCCAGTTACTATCGTGGCCGTCTGACCCGGCCTAGACACGTATTCTTTATCAATCTTAGTGATCAGGTTCCTACCTCGGATTTTCACTCCATCTATCTAGTTTTCCTCAGCATATTCTCTCAAGTGATGTTCAAAGACTAATGCAGCTCCGCTACCTTCTTTTCCCCAGCTAACATTTTCCGCCTTGTTTCCTCTAACTCAGCTTGTGCCTGAGCCGGATCTACCACATGTGCTATTGGTGTCGCTAGGCTATCTATTGCTTGTTGAAACATGTTCTCTGGCCTTTCTAGTCGAGGAAACCTAGACCTGGTCTACTTTGGCTTTACCTCCGGCTCTAGCGCTGGGCCCTTGCTTGGTTCGGTGTCAGGTGCGGTCATTAGGACCTCAACGCTGTTGGTGGGGCGAGTGATACGCACTCCACGAGCTGTGCTAAGAGGTCGCTCGCCTCCCTCGGCGATGTGCCACCGATGAACGCAGGACTCGTCCACGCTGATTTAGATCTTGTGCGTGCCAAACTTGATGAAGACGCCGTTGCACGGAGGAGGGTGCCTGCCGAAGCTTACTACATTGTCGCTGACGTAGTCCAGCGCTCCAAAGCACTGAACCAAGCTGGAGACGACACGCTCGCCGGTGCTAGAGAAGCTTCCCGTCTGGATTTTCACCCCTGCTAGAACCGCTAGCCCCACGGTCGGTGCCAACTATTGTGGTGGTGGCACGGCAGATGCCATGGGGTAAAGATGGGGCCAATGAGTGCTAGGGGAATCCAGGGAGGGAGAACGTGGTGATTCCACGCACGGAAGTTCTTGTATTCTCTATCAATGGTGTTTACAAATGCTCTTCAAGCTATTGGTGAGAAGGAGACAAAGTCTCTTACTCCCCACAAACTAGCCCTAGAGGTCTACCTTAGACAGAGAAAATGATCCATCCCCCTCTATGGAGGCCCCGGTGCTCCTTATATAGGGTAGCCCGGGTTACAATGTTAGCGCACACGTGGCAGCATATTCTACGAATATGCTCCTCGCCTAAAGTAGACGCTTCTTTATTCTATTTAGCAGCTCGTCCGCGCTTTGGACGTAATCCACAACATAATCCTTGTCTTTTGGCGTCACCAGACATGGGCTGCGTCATCCGGCTTTGTCCACGTCACCTTGGTCGCTCCTGACCCGTTGGTCCTCTTCTTTACATTGCTTCGCTCATGCTACAGCTAATAAAGCCATCTTTTCACTAGTGGGGGATTCCTTCTCTTGGAAGCCATAAGATAGTACGGCTAGCATATAGCTAATCTAGCCTATCAAGCTACCTACAAAACAGATAGATAAGCATGGGCCGGGTCGGACCATAGTTAAGGGCCGGGTCACAACGTGATTCGGCCTGCCTTGAGGCGACCCGGTAGGCATTTTCTTAGACCGCGCCATACCCCGGCTAACTCAGCCCTTATACCCCGACGTTACCCTACCCGGGGGTATCCCCCCAACAAGAGTCATTGCATGTGTGTTCCTTTCCAAAACCACCACCCGAGTATTTGCATGTGTGTTCCTTTTCTAAACCACCACCAGAGTCGTTGCATGTGTCTTCTTTTCCTAAACCACATGGATCCACCATTGTCATTGCATGTGTGTTCCTTTCTTAAATCACCACTAGAGTCTTTACATGTGTGTTCCTTTCCTAAACCACCACCAGATTCATTTCATGTGTCTTCTATTCCTAAACCCCATGGATCCACCAGAGTCATTGCATGTTACTTCCCTTTCTAAACCGCCACCAGATTCATTGCATGTGTGCTTCTTTCGTAACCACCATCGGAGTCATTGAATTTGTGTCCCTTTCCTAAACCACCACCAGAGTCATTGAATGTGTGTTCCTTTACTAAACCACCACAGAGTCATTGCATGTGCGTTCCTTTCTAAACCACCACCATAGTATTGCATGTCACTTCTTTTCCTAAACCACCACCATAGTCATTGCATGGGTCTTCCTTTTCTATACCACCACCAGATTTATTGCATGTATGTTCCTTTCCTAAACCACCACCAAATTCATTGCATGTGTGGTCCTTTCATAAACAACCACCAGAGTCATTGCATGTGTCTTCCTTTCCAAGACAACCACCAGAGTCATTGCATGTGTGTTCCTTTCCTAGACCACCACCAGAGTCATTGCATGTGTCTTCTTTTCCTAAACCACCATGAGAGTCATTGCATGTGTGTTGCTTTCTTAAATCGCCAACAGAGTCATTGCATGTGAGTTCCTTTCCTAAACCACCGCTAGAGTAATATCATGTGTGTTCTTTTCCTAAACCCGATGGATCTACCAAAGTCATTGCATGTGTCTTCCTTTCCTAAACAACCACCAGATTCATTGCATGTGTGTTCCTTTCATAAACCACCACCGGAGTCATTGAATGTGAGTTCCTTTCCTAAATCAGCACCAGAGTCATTGAATGTGTGTTCCTTTTCTAAACCACCAAGATTCATTGCATCTGTCTTCCTTTCCTAAACCACCACCAGAGTCATTACATGTGTCTTCTTTTCCTAAAGAGCTATTAACACTATTGGTACCACAACTTGCATTGGGATTACGTTTTAGTCCTACTTCTTATAAAATGGACATCTTAGTACTACAACTTGCTTAGCCTGAACACTTTTAGTCCTAACAGTCCGAATTGTGTACGTGGCTGCCAAAGTGGAAAATTCGTTTTGCGTTGAAGTCCTGGAGAGATCAAAGAAGTTGTGTAGTTGGTCCTTGCGTGCATGATAATTGTAATTTTACGAGTAGGCCCTCAATCTCCCTCAGTTTTCTCTCCCGGCTGCCTTACCTGTTCGTCCAGAATAGCCTGAGCGGAAGTTACACCGCGACGGCTGCGAGCAGTTCTCGAGGACCCAGCGATCGTCGACACCGATTCATTCTCTCCCTCTTTAGATCCCCGCTGCCATGCAATACCGGGAGCATGGTAAAGATCTGCCGTCGTACGGTACAGTTTCATTTTTCTCATCCTCGTACTTCTCCTCTCGCGGTGGTTCTGCAGGGTTCCGCGATGGTGGGCGCATGATGGGAACGATCTGAGTTGGTGTTAGGGGTTGAAATCGTGCGCAACTTGTGAACTTAGTACAAGCACATCGTTTAGTAGGCTAAAAACAGCTGATCGTAGGAGATGTGTTAGAGTTCTGAATTTCAGCCCCTTAGTACAAGCACATCGCTTAACTGTCAACCGCATCGATCGCTGAAAGATATGCGATCGCTGAAACATGGAAGAAGATTGAGTCTAGGCGGCTACCATGTCGTGCGGCAGCGGCGCCCAACTAGCTGGTATGGCACTCCTGGAGAAGCGGGTGTCCCCCGCCGGGATGGCTATTGATGTGGCGTGCCGCGCGCTCCACAATCTCCTTGCATGGTAGGGAGCTGCAGGGTCAATCCTTCTCCTCCTCGGTAGCTATGTCGTGGAGCTGCAGGGTCAATCCTTCTCCCTCGGGAGCCCTTCTAGTATTAACTACAGCAAGCCCGGGATTTATAGCTCGCATGCCAATTTTGTACTATTTATTCGTTATTTCAAACGTAGTACTGGCCAGTATACCAAACGCTAAGATTTTTTCATCAAGCCATGAATCATAAAACGAGATATGGAAAATCAGCTTGTAAAGTTTGCTTCAAACAGAAAGTAGGAGTCAAGATTTACACAGAATGTGAGTCTTTATCAAATAGTCGCTACATGAGTATTTTTGGTCCATGTAGTTTCAGTTCTGAATTTGTGATTGTGTACACTACAGATCAATTCAGAACCTTGAAGTTTTTTGGCCTGTGTTAGATATAATTTAGTTGCACTTTTTTTTGAACATTTATTATATTACTCTAACCATATTACTCAAGATTATATATATGAATTATCCTTGAATAAGATGTTGTTTGTTCTATGTCTGTTGGGTGCAGTTTCAGCTGCAGATGAATTCAGTATGATTCGTACTTAGTTGGCCGTTCTTAGTTTGATCAACTTTAGTTTTGTGTTTAGGATGTCGCTGAATTTTGTTTAGTAATGTTCTCGTATGCTCTCTTGTGTAGTGATGTTCCTAGGAGAAGATACTTGTATGTTCACAGTAGAAGTGGTGTATAATGGATTTTTCTGTGGGTTAAGAGAACATTTGAAGTATGTATGTGCAACAACGACACATTTTGACAACTGCACAACTGACACTTGGTCACTCAGTTGGGTTGATAATATTCTCAGGATATTGGGCCATTCAAGAGAAGGGAGAGTAAGTGTGTATTGGTGCTTGTCAGACAAAGATTTGAATGATGGATTGGTGCTTATTGAGAATCAAGCAGGCATAAGGCAGATGATCAATGCTGCCAAAACTATGAAGACACTAGTGATTTTTGTTGATCACACAAACTTTCTGAAGGGGTTGAGGGATGATGCCTTGGTTAGGCTAGCAGGTCCAGCTGTTCCATTTACAACAGCTGCAAGTACACATGCTCTAATAGCTAGTCCATTTGTTTCATCTACAGCAGCTGCAGCTACTCATACTCCAATAGCTGGTCCGTCTACAGTAGCTGTAGCTACATATGCTCCAACATCTGGTCCATCTACTACACCTGCAGCTACACATGGTCCATGTACAAATGGTGGAAGTTCAAGCTCTTCAGTGATAATGACAAAAAAAGAGTTACCGGATGAATCAGGTGATGATGATGTGGAAGTTGCAGCTGATAGTGATTCCTCAAGTAACGATGATAGTGACTTCATTGATAGTGACTACAATGCTGAATCAGGTGATGATGACCTATTTGTTGATAATATTGACAAATCAGTGAATGATGACAATGAAAAGGAAATATGTGATGAAAAAGAAGATGAGGAAGCATTGGAAGATAATGATCTGAATATTGGAGAGGAGATAGGGAGAAGTTGAGTAAGGCTATTAAGCCATTTAATCCAGAAGTTGACGTGGATAATCCTTCTTTCAGGCTAGGGATGAAGTTCACTGGTGTTGAGGAACTAAGAAATGCACTTACCACATATGGGATTAGAAACATGAAGCACATAAAGAAAACAGAGAATGATAGAAGGAGGTTAGAAGCTCATTGTGCTCCTGGCTGCACTTGGTTTCTGAAATCATCTAATGATGCAAAAAGAACTGGTGGTTTTGTTATCACTTCATATGAGGTAAATCACACATGTGAGGGAAGCTGGCCTATCAGAGCAATTACTACTAGAGTTCTTATAGAGAAATTCATGCATGAGTTTAGAGATAATCAGAACTTGGGTCTTCAGAGCTTTTCTGCAAAGGTTATTAGAGAATTCAAAATGAGCCCTCCAAGGTGGAAACTAAGAAGAGCTAGAAAATCAGCCTTGGAACATATCTATGGTGACGAGGTTCAGCAGTTCAACCAACTTTTTGATTATGGGCAGGAGCTGAGGAGAAGCAACCCTAGATCACAATTTTTCATCACAACAAATTATGTGAATGCTCTAGATAGCCCTGACCATAGGGAGCACTTGGCTACAGTCTACTGGAGTTATGATCCTTGCAAGAGGGGTTTCCTTTCTAGATGCAGACCTTTTATTTGCTTAGATGGTTGCCATATAAAAACAAAATACAAGGATGTGCTTTTAACAGTTGTAGGAATAGACCCAAATGATTGCATATATCCTATTGCATTTGGTCTAGCTGAAGTTGAGTGCACTAGTTCATGGGAGTGGTTCCTTACAAATCTAAAAGATGATCTCAACATAACAAACACGACCCCATGGACAATTATGAGTGACAGGCAGAAGGTCTGTATTTTTTGGCAAATTTTTACTTATTGTTCTCATGTTTATTTACCAACTAACAAGTAATTATATCTACATTTGTAGGGTCTAATTAATGTTGTGGAGAAGATATTTACAGATGCAGAACATAGATTTTGTGTCAGACATTTGATTCAAAACTTTCAGAGGGCAGGACATAGAGGAGAGACATTGAAGAATGACATTTGGGCAATTGCGAGGTCAACATTTGTTCCCAAGTGGCAGAGAACCATGGACAAGCTAAAGGTGGACAACACTTCAGCATTTACATGGATTGAACAACTTGTCCCGAACACATGGATAAAATCTTTTTTCAGTGAATTTCCCAAGTGTGACATACAACAAAGCATATGGATTCAACTTGGCACCACTCGGAGGGAGAACATTTTGGGAAAATGTAATGGGCCAACCATTCACCCACCTCTGTTTACCAAGGTTATGGGAAGGCCTAAAAAAATAGGAGGAAAGCACCTGAGGAGAAAATAAAGAAGGGGAAAAAATCTTTACAAAGGCAGGGGTGACAATTCATTGTTCCATTTGTGGGAAAGCAGATCACAACAAGAAGGGGCACCAAAAATATCTTGACAATCTAGCAGAGCAAAGGCAGAATAATATTTCTCAAGAGGATTAAGAAATTGACATTCCTTCAATTCTTGAGGTACATTTTCCATTGCTTGTGCATTGGTTCACTTCTGTAAGATATTGTAATATATGGTAATATTTGATAACTTAATAATTTTTTTAGCATGTCATCCCACACACTCCAAATCCAACAATGGACCCTTCAAACCAGCAAGAGAGCATGGTCTTCATGATGCAAGCAGAGGTTTGATTTTACTAATTTTTGTGCATTTCCACCTAAAGATGCAATTATGTACTGTTTTCATGATTTCCCTCTTTTGAGGCGCAACAACATGTGCCTAGCAAGAGGTTACTTGGCCCACTACCAGAGAATGCTTTTGTTGTTGCTGCTAGAGAAAGTATTCTAGCAGCAAGAGGCAGGGTCATAACTACATCTACTAGGGGAAAGTTGAGGGGAAAAGGTAGCAGAGGAAGGAGAAATGCACCTCGGGCAGAACCAAGAGGAAATTTAGAGCAAGGTAGCAGTAGTACAAGAGGAAGAGGGAAGGGTAAAAGGAGGCCAGCTAGTGAAAGTTCAATTCCTGATCTAAATGTAGAAGTTCCCGATGTCAACATAGAAGAATTCCATTTTAGTCAGAATGCACCAGCTTTCGATTGACATTTGTATTGATAGTTCCTGAGTGAGGCTGGCTCCAAATATTACGTGTGATGTTGCATTCTTATGGATTACTTTGTATTATATGCATTTCTTTAGCTTTTCGAAGAATTATATGAATTTATATAATTTATACGGATTCGTATCATTTATATGGATTTATAAAATATATATATGGATTTTTATGGATTATATGCATTTCTGTAGATTTTCGAAGAATTATGTGGATTTACGTAATTTATATGGAGTTGTATCATTTATATGGATTTTTATGGATTACTATGGATTATATGCATTTCTGTAGCTTTTTCATTGTTTTCTGTGATAATATGGATTGGCAAAGCGCCTTCGTGCTTCCATCAGGCACAAGTGATTACAAAGCAGCACTACCATAGTAATACATTGACAAAAAATCAGCCATTACCTCCACAATTTTCATTTGTTATACATTGACAGTACTTTGCTAAGATAATATGGGAAAATAGATTGCTCTTGTAATATGGCCAAATCTCTAATACGTTGCTCAGATAATATAGGCCAAAATATTTATATATTTCCCATGTACTGTAGCTCATACATTCCAGTACAATAGATCATAAGATACACACACATTGACACATTTACCCAGCTGTGATCACAGCTCAACACACACATACACACACATATTCTACTTGTTGACATTCTGCTTTCTTGTTGGTAGTAGTGACAGTACATTCACTTCTCATCCTTCTCCATCTTCTACTTGTTGCCATTCTTCTATCCTCTGAAATTGAGCAAACTCAACACACACATCTTCAACTTGTTGACATTCTTCTTTCTTGTTGGCGGTGATAGTACATTCACTTATCCTCCTTCTCCATCTTCTATTTGTTGCCATTCTTATTTCCTCTGAAATTGAGCAAATTACATAGCAAAATCATCCAATGCAAGTAATTTCACCAAATGTAATTAATTTCAGCATATGCAAGTAATATACCGTATTCTGTTCATACTAATTGCAACAAAATTTAGTAAAAACAGCCCCAAGAGATTGTGCTACTTACCCTGCATTTGCTAGTGCAAACTTTGGAGAATTCTGCGCAGCACACAAATTAGGACTCAAACACGTCGACGGCAATCTTGGCTGTGCAGCTGCGCCCCTACAGGAATCCTAGAATAAATTTAGATATCGCTTACTACAAACAAGTGGTGAAGCTACCTAGCATTTCATGAACGCTTCAGAACAGATAGAGGGTGACCAATATAGATGAAAGGCATTCTATGGTGAACGGAATATGCACTTTATAATTCAAAATCATGGAGATGGACTTCAAAGAAGGATATTCAGATTGTGAAGAGCATTAGTTTTTCATATTCATTTTGGTTAAGCCCTTAGGCTTAACAGAAGGTAGATTAGCAATGTAAAGAGTTGCGACGGAAGAGCTTGAACATGAATGGACAGTTGGACACTTATTAATTTGAACTAGGTTTGGCACAAAATGCCTGTCTCAAACTAAACCAAGTTTGGACAGTTGGACGCTTGTTAATTCTTATTGATTGTCAAAGCCAAAGTCTATTTATAAGAAATTGCTAAAAACATAATTGGCAGCTGCTTTAGTTTCACCCACTAGAGAATCCACACTGGTTTCAAGCATGCGGAGATACACCATATATCCAATCAGTCCTACACCAAACCTGAAGAGTAGACAATATTAATGCAAGAAGAAAACTAGTCATAACAAGTAGTATAAAGAAGGACCACCTTCAAAGTTTGTCTAGATATCACTAGCCACAAGTTCTTAGAATTTCAGATACACAAATTGAGCCAGCTTATAAGCGAAGAACTAATTAAAAGTAGAAAAAAGGGTACCTCGCAACAATTTCAGAGGCAAGAGAACAAGCCTACATTGTGAGGGCAAGGGATTTGATCGAAAAACCTCAGCGCCAGTGGATCGACCATGACGGGCAGCCTCAACCTAGGTCCACATGATTGACTTGGTTGGCGCTAGAAGCTCCTTGCTCAGATCAACATCCACGCTACAGTGCACACCCTCCATTAGTAAACCTTGCAAAATGGTCGTGGGGACAGCAGCTTCCCCTGTCGCACGTCCGCCTCGCCCGTCGCCCCTCCTCCTCCGCGCGAAGGTTCCGGCGAGGGCGCTGCCTCCCATCGGCGTCGAGGCGTGGATAATGTGACGCCGCCCCTCAACCGCGCCCCTCGTTGAACAGGCCCAGAGGACCTAACCGTGCCGTTGAGGGATCCTTGCGCAGTAGAGTTGGTCGCCATCCGCCATCGAGCGATTTCACAGGAGCGGGTCAGGGCCTCAGGGGATTAGTAAACGGTCAAGGTCGGTTGTGGCGTAACTTCCGCCCAGGCTGTTCTGGATGAACAGGTAAGGCCGCTGGGAGAGAAAACTGAGGGAGATTAAGGGCCTACTCGTAAAATTACAAATATCATGCATGCAAGGACCAGCTACACAACTTCTTTGATCTCTCCAGGACTTCAACGCAAAATGAATTTTCCACTATGGCAGCCACATACACAATTCGGACTGTTAGGACTAAAAGTGTTTAGGCTAAGTAAGTTGTGGTACTAAGATGTCCATTTTACAAGAAGTGGGACTAAAATGCAATCCCGGTGCAAGTTGTGGTACCAATAGTGTTAATAGCTCTTTCCTAAACCACCACCAGAATCATTGCATTGGTCTTCCTTTCCTAAATCACCACTAGATTCATTGCATGTGTGTTCCTTTCGAAAACCACCACTAGAGTCATTGCATGTTTCTTATTTTCCTAAACCACATGGATCCACCAGTGTCATTACATGTGTGTTCCTTTCTTAAACCACCCCTAGAGTGATTGCATCTGTGTTCCTTTTTCCTAAACCACCACCAGAGTCATTGCATGTGTCTTCTTTTCCTAAACCACATGGATCCAGCAGAGTCATTGCATGTGTGTTCCTATCCTAAACCACTACCAGAGTCATTGCATGTGTCTTCCTTTCCTAAACCACCACCAGAGTCATTGCATGTGTGTTCCTTTCCTCAACTACCAACAGAATCATTGAATGTGTGTTCCTTTCCTAAACCACCACTAGAGTCATTGAATGTGTGTTCCTTTCCTAAACCACTAACAATATCATTGCTTGTGTGTTCCTTTGCTAAACCACCACCAGAGTCATTGGATGTGCGTTCCTTTCTCAAACCACCACCAAAGTCATTGCATGTGTGTTCCTTTCCTAAACAACCACCAGAGTTGTTGCATGTGCCTTCGTTTCCTAAACCACCACCAGAGTCATTGCATGTATGTTCCTTTATTAAACCACCATTAGAGTCATTGCACGTGTGTTCTTTTCCTAAACCACGACTAGAGTCATTGCATTTCTGTTCCTTTTCTAAACCACCACAAGAGTCATTGCATGTGTGCTCCATTCCTAAACCACCACTAGAGTCATTGCATGTGTGTTCCTTTCCTAAACCACCAATAGAGTCATTGAACATGTCTTCTTTTCCTAAACCACCACCAGAGTCATTGCATGTGTGTTCCTTTCTGAAACCATCACCAGAGTCATTGCATGTGTCTTCCTTTCCTAAACAACAACCAAAGTCATTGATTTTGTATTCCTTTCCTAAACCACCACCAGAGTCATTGCATGTGTTTTCCTTTCCCAAACCACCACTAGAGTCATTGCATATGTGTTCCTTTCTGAAACCACCACCAGAGTCATTGCATGTGTCTTCTTTTCCTATACCACCAGAGTCATTGCATGTGTGTTCCTTTTCTAAACAACCACCGGAGTCCTTGCATATGTGTTCCTTTGCTAAACCACCACCAGAGTCGTTGTAGGTGTCTTCTTTTCCTAAACCACCACCAGAGTCATTACATGTGTGTTCCTTTCTTAAACCACCACTAGAGTCATTGCATGTGTCTTTCTTTCCTAAACCACCACTAGAGTCATTGCATGTGGGTTCCTTTCCCAAACCACCACCAGAGTCATTACATGTGTGTTCCTTTGTTAAACCACCACTAGAGTCATTGCATGTGTCTTTCTTTCCTAAACCACCACTAGAGTCATTGCATGTGCGTTCCTTTCCAAAACTACCACCGGAGTCATTGCATGTGTGTTCCTTTCCTATACCACCACCAGAGTTATTTCATGTGTCTTCTTTTCATAAACCCCATGCATCCACCAGAGTCATTGCATGTTACTTCCTTTTATAAACAACCACCAGATTCATTGCATGTGTGTTCCTTTCCTAACCACCACCGGAGTCATTGAATCTGTGTTCCTTTGCTAAACCACTACCAGAGTCATTGAATATGTGTTCCTTTACTAAACCACCATAGAGTCATTGCATGTGTGTTCCTTTCCTAAACCACCACCCGAGTCATTGCATGTGTCTTCATTTCCTAAACCACCACCAGACTCATTGCATGGGTCTTCCTTTTCTAAAGCGCCGCCAGGTTCATTGCATTTGTGTTCATTTCCTAAACCACCACCAAAGTCATTGCATGTGTGTTCCTTTTATAAACCACCACCAAAGTCCTTGCATGTGTCTTCCTTTCCAAAACAACCACCAGAGTCATTGCATGTATGTTCCTTTCCTAAACCACCCAGAGTAATTGCATGTGTGCTATTTTCCTAAACCACCACGAGAGTCATTGCATCTGTGATCCTTTCTTAAATCGCCACTAGAGTCATTGCATGTGTGTTAATTTCCTAAACCACCACTAGAGTCATATCATGTGTGTTGTTTTCCTAAACCCCGTGGATCTACCAAAGTTATTGCATGTGTCTTCCTTTCCTAAACCACCACCAGATTCATTGCATGTGTGTTCCTTTCCTAAACCACCACCGGAGTCGTTGAATGTGTGTTCCTTTCTAAATCACCACCAGAGTCATTGAATGTGTGTTCCTTTGCTAAACCACCAAGAGTCATTGCGTGTGTGTTTCTTTCCTAAACCACCACCAGAGTCATTGCCCGTGTCTTCTTTTCCTAAACCACCACCAGAGTAATTGCATAGGTCTTCCTTTCCTAAATCACCACTAGATTCATTGCATGTGTGTTCATTTCCTAAACCACCACCAGGGTCATTGCATGTATCTTCTTTTCCTAAACCACATGGATCCACAAGAGTCATTGCATGTGTCTTCATTTCCTAAACCACCACTAGAGTCAGTGCATGTGTGTTCCATATCAAACGACCACCAGAGTCATTGCATGTTTCTTCTTTTCCTATACCACCCAAGAGTCATTGCATGTGTGTTCCTTTCCTAAACCACCACCAGAGTCATTGCATGTGCGTTCCTTTGCTAAACCACCACCAGAGTCATTGCATGTGCGTTCCTTTATCAAACAACCACCAGAGTCCATTACATGTGTCTTATTTTCCTATGCCACCACCAGAGTCATTGCATGTGTGTTCCTTTCCTAAACCACCACCAAACACATGTGCCTTAGTTTCCTAAACCACCACTAGAATCATTGCATGTGTGTTCCTTTGTTAAACAACCATTAGAATCATTGCACGTGTGTTCTTTTCCTAAACCACCACTAGAGTCATTGCATTTGTGTCCTTTTCTAAACCACCACCAGAGTCATTGCATGTGTCTTATTTTCGTAAACCACCACCAGAGTCCTTACATGTGTGTTTCTTTCTGAAACCACCACCAGAGTCATTGCATGTGTCTTCCTTTCCTAAACAACCAACAAAGTCATTGATTGTGTGTTCCTTTCCTAAACCACCACCAGAGTCATTGCATGTGTTTTCCTTTCGAAAACCACCACCAGAGTCATTGCATGTGTGTTCCTTTCTCAAACCACCACCAGAGTCATTGCATGTGTCTTCTTTTCCTATACCACCACCAGAGTCATTGCATGTGTGTTCCTTTTCTAAACCACCATTAGAGTCATTGCATATGCCTTCGTTTCCTAAACCACCCAGAGTCATTGTATGTGTGTTCCTTTCTTAAACCACCACCAGAGTCATTGCATGTGTATTATTTTCCTAAACCACCACCGGAGTCATTGAATGTGTGTTCCTTTCCTAAATCACCACCAGAGTCATTGAATATGTGTTCGTTTGCTAAACAACCACTAGATTCATTGCATTGCTCTTCCTTTCCTAAATCACCACTACATTCATAGCATGGGTGTTCCTTTCCTAAACCACCACTAGGGTGATTGAATGTGTCTTCTTTTCCTAAACCACATGGATCCACCAGAGTCATTGCATGTGTCTTCATTTCCTAAACCACCACTAGAATCACTGAATGTTTGTTCCTTTCCTAAACCACCACCAGTGCCATTGCATGTGTGTTCCTTCGCTAAACCACCACCAGAGTCGTTGCATGTGCGTTCCTTTCTCAAACCACCACCAGAGTCATTGCATGTGTCTTCTTTTCCTATGCCACCACCAGAGTCATTGCATGTGTGTTCCTTTCCTAAACAACCACCAAAGTAAGTGCATGTGCCTTAGTTTCCTAAACCACCACTAGAATCATTGCATGTGTGTTCCTTTCTTAAACAACCATTAGAGTCATTGCACGTGTGTTCTTTTCCTAAACCACCACTAGAGTCATTGCATTTGTGTTCCTTGTCTAAACCACCACCAGAGTCATTGCATGTGTCTTATTTTCGTAAACCACCACCAGAGTCCTTACATGTGTGTTTCTTTCTGAAACCACCACCAGAGTCATTGCATGTGTCTTCCTTTCCTAAACAACCAACAAAGTCATTGATTGTGTGTTCCTTTCCTAAACCAACACCAGAGTCATTGCATGCGTTTTCCTTTCCCAAACCACCACCAGAGTCATTGCATGTGTGTTTCTTTCTCAAACCACCACCAGAGTCATTGCATGTGTCTTCTTTTCCTATAGCACCACCAAAGTCATTGCATGTGTGGTCCTTTTATAAACCAACACCAAAGTCATTGCATGTGTCTTCCTTTCCAAAACAACCACTAGAGTCATTGCATGTATGTTCCTTTCCTAAACCACCCAGAGTCATTGCATGTGTACTTTTTTCCTAAACAACCACGAGAGTCATTGCATGTGTGATCCTTTCTTAAATCGCCACCAGAGTCATTGCATGTGTGTTCCTTTCCTAAACCACCACTAGATTCAAATCATGTGTGTTGTTTTCCTAAACCCCATGGATCTACCAAAGTTATTGCATGTGTCTTCCTTTCCTAAACCACCACCAGATTCATTGCATGTGTGTTCCTTTCCTAAACCACCACCGGAGTCATTGAATGTGTGTTCCTTTTCTAAATCACCACCAGAGTCATTGAATGTGTGTTCCTTTGCTAAACCACCAAGAGTCATTGCATGTGTGTTTCTTTCCTAAACAACCACCAGAGTCATTGTCCGTGTCTTCTTTTGCTAAACCACCACCAGAGTCATTGCATTGGTCTTCCTTTCCTAAATCATGACTAGATTCATTGCATGTGTGTTCATTTCCTAAACCACCACCAGGGTCATTAAATGTATCTTCTTTTCCTAAACCACATGGATCCACAAGAGTCATTGCATGTGTCTTCATTTCCTAAACCACCACCAGATTCATTGCATGTGTGTTCCATATCAAACGACCACTAGAGTCATTGCATGTGTCTTCTTTTCCTATACCACCCAAGAGTCATTGCATGTGTGTTCCTTTCCTAAACCACCACCAGAGTCATTGCATGTGCGTTCCTTTATCAAACAACCACCAGAGTCCACTACATGTGTCTTATTTTCCTATGCCACCACCAGAGTGATTGCATGTGTGTTCCTTTTCTAAATCACCACCAGAGTCATTGAATGTGTGTTCCTTTAATAAACCACCAAGAGTCATTGCATGTGTGTTTCTTTCCTAAACCACCACCAGAGTCATTGCCCGTGTCTTCTTTTCCTAAACCACCACCAGAGTAATTGCATTGGTCTTCCTTTCCTAAATCACCACTAGATTCATTGCATGTGTGTTCATTTTCTAAACCACCACCAGGGTCATTGCATGTATCTTCTTTTCCTAAACCACATGGATCCACAAGAGTCATTGCATGTGTCTTCATTTCCTAAACCACCATTAGAGTCAGTGCATGTGTGTTCCATATCAAACGACCACCAGAGTCATTGCATGTTTCTTCTTTTCCTATACCACCCAAGAGTCATTGCATGTGTGTTCCTTTCCTAAACCACCACCAGAGTCATTGCATGTGCGTTCCTTTGCTAAACCACCACCAGAGTCATTGCATGTGCGTTCCTTTATCAAAAAACCACCAGAGTCCATTACATGTGTCTTATTTTCCTATGCCACCACCAGAGTCATTGCATGTGTGTTCCTTTCCTAAACCACCACCAAACACATGTGCCTTAGTTTCCTAAACCACCACTAGAATCATTGCATGTGTGTTCCTTTGTTAAACAACCATTAGAATCATTGCACGTGTGTTCTTTTCCTAAACCACCACTAGAGTCATTGCATTTGTGTCCTTTTCTAAACCACCACCAGAGTCATTGCATGTGTCTTATTTTCGTAAACCACCACCAGAGTCCTTACATGTGTGTTTCTTTCTGAAACCACCACCAGAGTCATTGCATGTGACTTCCTTTCCTAAACAACCAACAAAGTCATTGATTGTGTGTTCCTTTCCTAAACCACCACCAGAGTCATTGCATGTGTTTTCCTTTCGAAAACCACCACCAGAGTCATTGCATGTGTGTTCCTTTCTCAAACCACCACCAGAGTCATTGCATGTGTCTTCTTTTCCTCTACCACCACCAGAGTCATTGCATGTGTGTTCCTTTTCTAAACCACCATTAGAGTCATTGCATATGCCTTCGTTTCCTAAACCACCCAGAGTCATTGTATGTGTGTTCCTTTCTTAAACCACCACCAGAGTCATTGCATGTGTATTATTTTCCTAAACCACCACCGGAGTCATTGAATGTGTGTTCCTTTCCTAAATCACCACCAGAGTCATTGAATATGTGTTCGTTTGCTAAACAACCACCAGAGTCATTGCATTGCTCTTCCTTTCCTAAATCACCACTACATTCATAGCATGGGTGTTCCTTTCCTAAACCACCACCAGGGTGATTGAATGTGTCTTCTTTTCCTAAACCACATGGATCCACCAGAGTCATTGCATGTGTCTTCATTTCCTAAACCACCACTAGAATCATTGAATGTTAGTTCCTTTCCCAAACCACCACCAGTGCCATTGCATGTGTGTTCCTTCGCTAAACCACCACCAGAGTCGTTGCATGTGCATTCCTTTCTCAAACCACCACCAGAGTCATTGCATGTGTCTTCTTTTCCTATGCCACCACCAGAGTCATTGCATGTGTGTTCCTTTCCTAAACAACCACCAAAGTCAGTGCATGTGCCTTAGTTTCCTAAACCACCACTAGAATCATTGCATGTGTGTTCCTTTCTTAAACAACCATTAGAGTCATTGCACGTGTGTTCTTTTCCTAAACCACCACTAGAGTCATTGCATTTGTGTTCCTTTTCTAAACCACCACCAGAGTCATTGCATGTGTCTTATTTTCGTAAACCACCACCAGGGTCCTTACATGTGTGTTTCTTTCTGAAACCACCACCAGAGTCATTGCATGTGTCTTCCTTTCCTAAACAACCAACAAAGTCATTGATTGTGTGTTCCTTTCCTAAACCACCACCAGAGTCATTGCATGCGTTTTCCTTTCCCAAACCACCACCAGAGTCATTGCATGTGTGTTCCTTTCTCAAACCACCACCAGAGTCATTGCATGTATCTTCTTTTCCTATACCACCACCAAAGTCATTGCATGTGTGTTCCTTTTATAAACCACCACCAAAGTCATTGCATGTGTCTTCCTTTCCAAAACAACCACTAGAGTCATTGCATGTATGTTCCTTTCCTAAACCACCCAGAGTCATTGCATGTGTACTTTTTTCCTAAACAAACACGAGAGTCATTGCATGTGTGATCCTTTCTTAAATCGCCACCAGAGTCATTGCATGTGTGTTCCTTTCCTAAACCACCACTAGAGTCATATCATGTTTTTTGTTTTCCTAAACCCCATGGATCTACCAAAGTTATTGCATGTGTCTTCCTTTCCTAAACCACCACCAGATTCATTGCATGTGTGTTCCTTTCCTAAACCACCACCGGAGTTATTGAATGTGTGTTCCTTTTCTAAATCACCACCAGAGTCATTGAATGTGTGTTCCTTTGCTAAACAACCAAGAGTCATTGCATGTGTGTTTCTTTCCTAAACAACCACCAGAGTCATTGTCCGTGTCTTCTTTTGCTAAACCACCACCAGAGTCATTGCATTGGTCTTCCTTTCCTAAATCATCACTAGATTCATTGCATGTGTGTTCATTTCCTAAACCACCACCAGGGTCATTAAATGTATCTTCTTTTCCTAAACCACATGGATCCACAAGACTCATTGCATGTGTCTTCATTTCCTAAACCACCACCAAGAGTCATTGCATGTGTGTTCCATATCAAACGACCACTAGAGTCATTGCATGTGTCTTCTTTTCCTATACCACCCAAGAGTCATTGCATGTGTGTTCCTTTCCTAAACCACCACCAGAGTCATTGCATGTGCGTTCCTTTATCAAACAACCACAAGAGTCCACTACATGTGTCTTATTTTCCTATGCCACCACCAGAGTCATTGCATGTGTGTTCCTTTTCTAAATCACCACCAGAGTCATTGAATGTGTGTTCCTTTAATAAACCACCAAGAGTCATTGCATGTGTGTTTCTTTCCTAAACCACCACCAGAGTCATTGCCCGTGTCTTCTTTTCCTAAACCACCACCAGAGTAACTGCATTGGTCTTCCTTTCCTAAATCACCACTAGATTCATTGCATGTGTGTTCATTTTCTAAACCACCACCAGGGTCATTGCATGTATCTTCTTTTCCTAAACCACATGGATCCATAAGAGTCATTGCATGTGTCTTCATTTCCTAAACCACCATTAGAGTCAGTGCATGTGTGTTCCATATCAAACGACCACCAGAGTCATTGCATGTTTCTTCTTTTCCTATACCACCCAAGAGTCATTGCATGTGTGTTCCTTTCCTAAACCACCACCAGAGTCATTGCATGTGCGTTCCTTTGCTAAACCACCACCAGAGTCATTGCATGTGCGTTCCTTTATCAAACAACCACCAGAGTCCATTACATGTGTCTTATTTTCCTATGCCACCACCAGAGTCATTGCATGTGTGTTCCTTTCCTAAACCACCACCAAACACATGTGCCTTAGTTTCCTAAACCACCACTAGAATCATTGCATGTGTGTTCCTTTGTTAAACAACCATTAGAATCATTGCACGTGTGTTCTTTTCCTAAACCACCACTAGAGTCATTGCATTTGTGTCCTTTTCTAAACCACCACCAGAGTCATTGCATGTGTCTTATTTTCGTAAACCACCACCAGAGTCCTTACATGTGTGTTTCTTTCTGAAACCACCACCAGAGTCATTGCATGTGACTTCCTTTCCTAAACAACCAACAAAGTCATTGATTGTGTGTTCCTTTCCTAAACCACCACCAGAGTCATTGCATGTGTTTTCCTTTCGAAAACCACCACCAGAGTCATTGCAT
Organism: Avena eriantha; assembly: GCA_910589775.1. Lineage (NCBI taxonomy): Eukaryota > Viridiplantae > Streptophyta > Magnoliopsida > Poales > Poaceae > Avena > Avena eriantha. The sequence goes on along the minus strand of OU342746.1, from coordinate 31,748,689 downwards.
GTGTGTTCCTTTCTCAAACCACCACCAGAGTCATTGCATGTGTCTTCTTTTCCTCTACCACCACCAGAGTCATTGCATGTGTGTTCCTTTTCTAAACCACCATTAGAGTCGTTGCATATGCCTTCGTTTCCTAAACCACCCAGAGTCATTGTATGTGTGTTCCTTTCTTAAACCACCACCAGAGTCATTGCATGTGTATTATTTTCCTAAACCACCACCGGAGTCATTGAATGTGTGTTCCTTTCCTAAATCACCACCAGAGTCATTGAATATGTGTTCGTTTGCTAAACAACCACCAGAGTCATTGCATTGCTCTTCCTTTCCTAAATCACCACTACATTCATAGCATGGGTGTTCCTTTCCTAAACCACCACCAGGGTGATTGAATGTGTCTTCTTTTCCTAAACCACATGGATCCACCAGAGTCATTGCATGTGTCTTCATTTCCTAAACCACCACTAGAATCATTGAATGTTTGTTCCTTTCCTAAACCACCACTAGTGCCATTGCATGTGTGTTCCTTCGCTAAACCACCACCAGAGTCGTTGCATGTGCGTTCCTTTCTCAAACCACCACCAGAGTCATTGCATGTGTCTTCTTTTCCTATGCCACCACCAGAGTCATTGCATGTGTGTTCCTTTCCTAAACAACCACCAAACTCAGTGCATGTGCCTTAGTTTCCTAAACCACCACTAGAATCATTGCATGTGTGTTCCTTTCTTAAACAACCATTAGAGTCATTGCACGTGTGTTCTTTTTGTAAACCACCACTAGAGTCATTGCATTTGTGTTCCTTTTCTAAACCACCACCAGAGTCATTGCATGTGTCTTATTTTCGTAAACCACCACCAGGGTCCTTACATGTGTGTTTCTTTCTGAAACCACCACCAGAGTCATTGCATGTGTCTTCCTTTCCTAAACAACCAACAAAGTCATTGATTGTGTGTTCCTTTCCTAAACCACCACCAGAGTCATTGCATGCGTTTTCCTTTCCCAAACCACCACCAGAGTCATTGCATGTGTGTTCCTTTCTCAAACCACCACCAGAGTCATTGCATGTATCTTCTTTTCCTATACCACCACCAAAGTCATTGCATGTGTGTTCCTTTTATAAACCACCACCAAAGTCATTGCATGTGTCTTCCTTTCCAAAACAACCACTAGATTCATTGCATGTATGTTCCTTTCCTAAACCACCCAGAGTCACTGCATGTGTACTTTTTTCCTAAACAAACACGAGAGTCATTGCATGTGTGATCCTTTCTTAAATCGCCACCAGAGTCATTGCATGTGTGTTCCTTTCCTAAACCACCACTAGAGTCATATCATGTGTGTTGTTTTCCTAAACCCCATGGATCTACCAAAGTTATTGCATGTGTCTTCCTTTCCTAAACCACCACCAGATTCATTGCATGTGTGTTCCTTTCCTAAACCACCACCGGAGTCATTGAATGTGTGTTCCTTTTCTAAATCACCACCAGAGTCATTGAATGTGTGTTCCTTTGCTAAACCACCAAGAGTCATTGCATGTGTGTTTCTTTCCTAAACAACCACCAGAGTCATTGTCCGTGTCTTCTTTTGCTAAACCACCACCAGAGTCATTGCATTGGTCTTCCTTTCCTAAATCATCACTAGATTCATTGCATGTGTGTTCATTTCCTAAACCACCACCAGGGTCATTAAATGTATCTTCTTTTCCTAAACCACATGGATCCACAAGACTCATTGCATGTGTCTTCATTTCCTAAACCACCACCAGAGTCATTGCATGTGTGTTCCATATCAAACGACCACTAGAGTCATTGCATGTGTCTTCTTTTCCTATACCACCCAAGAGTCATTGCATGTGTGTTCCTTTCCTAAACCACCACCAGAGTCATTGCATGTGCGTTCCTTTATCAAACAACCACAAGAGTCCACTACATGTGTCTTATTTTCCTATGCCACCACCAGAGTCATTGCATGTGTGTTCCTTTTCTAAATCACCACCAGAGTCATTGAATGTGTGTTCCTTTAATAAACCACCAAGAGTCATTGCATGTGTGTTTCTTTCCTAAACCACCACCAGAGTCATTGCCCGTGTCTTCTTTTCCTAAACCACCACCAGAGTAACTGCATTGGTCTTCCTTTCCTAAATCACCACTAGATTCATTGCATGTGTGTTCATTTTCTAAACCACCACCAGGGTCATTGCATGTATCTTCTTTTCCTAAACCACATGGATCCATAAGAGTCATTGCATGTGTCTTCATTTCCTAAACCACCATTAGAGTCAGTGCATGTGTGTTCCATATCAAACGACCACCAGAGTCATTGCATGTTTCTTCTTTTCCTATACCACCCAAGAGTCATTGCATGTGTGTTCCTTTCCTAAACCACCACCAGAGTCATTGCATGTGCGTTCCTTTGCTAAACCACCACCAGAGTCATTGCATGTGCGTTCCTTTATCAAACAACCACCAGAGTCCATTACATGTGTCTTATTTTCCTATGCCACCACCAGAGTCATTGCATGTGTGTTCCTTTCCTAAACCACCACCAAACACATGTGCCTTAGTTTCCTAAACCACCACTAGAATCATTGCATGTGTGTTCCTTTGTTAAACAACCATTAGAATCATTGCACGTGTGTTCTTTTCCTAAACCACCACTAGAGTCATTGCATTTGTGTCCTTTTCTAAACCACCACCAGAGTCATTGCATGTGTCTTATTTTCGTAAACCACCACCAGAGTCCTTACATGTGTGTTTCTTTCTGAAACCACCACCAGAGTCATTGCATGTGACTTCCTTTCCTAAACAACCAACAAAGTCATTGATTGTGTGTTCCTTTCCTAAACCACCACCAGAGTCATTGCATGTGTTTTCCTTTCGAAAACCACCACCAGAGTCATTGCATGTGTGTTCCTTTCTCAAACCACCACCAGAGTCATTGCATGTGTCTTCTTTTCCTCTACCACCACCAGAGTCATTGCATGTGTGTTCCTTTGCTAAACCACCAAGAGTCATTGCATGTGTGTTCCATATCAAACGACCACTAGAGTCATTGCATGTGTCTTCTTTTCCTATACCACCCAAGAGTCATTGCATGTGTGTTCCTTTCCTAAACCACCACCAGAGTCATTGCATGTGCGTTCCTTTGCTAAACCACCACCAGAGTCATTGCATGCGCGTTCCTTTATCAAACCACCACCAGAGTCATTACATGTGTCTTCTTTTCCTATGCCACCACCAGAGTCATTGCATGTGTGTTCCTTTCCTAAACCACCACCAAAGACATGTGCCTTCGTTTCCTAAACCACCACCAAAGTCATTGCATGTGTGTTCCTTTCTTAAACCACCATTACAATCATTGCACGTGTGTGCTTTTGCTAAACCACCACTAGAGTCATTGCATTTGTGTTCCTTTTTCAAACCACCACCAGAATCATCGCATGTGTATTCTTTTCCTAAACCACCACCAGAGTCCTTACATGTGTGTTCCTTTCTGAAACCACCACCAGAGTCATTGCATGTGTCTTCCTTTCCTAAAAAACCAACAAAGTCATTGATTGTGTGTTCCTTCCCTAAACCACCACCAGAGTCATTGATTGTGTGTTCCTTTCCTAAACCACCACCAGAGTCATTGCATGTGTGTTCCTTTCTCAAACCACCACCAGAGTCATTGCATGTGTCTTCTTTTTCTATACCACCACCAGAGTCATTGCATGTGTGTTCCTTTTCTAAACCACCATTAGAGTCATTGCATATGCCTTCGTTTCCTAAACCACCCAGAGTCATTGTATGTGTGTTCCTTTCTTAAACCACCACCAGAGTCATTGCATGTGTGTTATTTTCCTAAACCACCACCGGAGTCATTGAATGTGTGTTCCTTTCCTAAATCACCACCAGAGTCATTGAATATGTGTTCGTTTGCTAAACAACCACCAGAGTCATTGCATTGCTCTTCCTTTCCTAAATCACCACTACATTCATAGCATGGGTGTTCCTTTCCTAAACCACCACCAGGATCATTGCACGTGTCTTCTTTTCCTAAACCACATGGATCCACCAGAGTCACTGCATGTGTCTTCATTTCCTCAACCACCACTAGAATCATTGAATGTTTTTTCCTTTCCTAAACCACCACGAGTGCCATTGCATGTGTGTTCCTTCACTAAACCACCACCAGAGTCGTTGCATGTGCGTTCCTTTCTCAAACCACCACCATAGTCATTGCATGTGTCTTCTTTTCCTATGCCACCACCAGAGTCATTGCATGTGTGTTCCTTTCCTAAACCACCACCAAAGTCAGTGCATGTGCCTTAGTTTCCTAAACCACCACTAGAATCATTGCATGTGTGTTCCTTTCTTAAACAACCATTAGAGTCATTGCACGTGTGTTCTTTTCCTAAACCACCACTAGAGTCATTGCATTTTTGTTCCTTTTCTAAACCACCACTAGAGTCATTGCATGTGTCTTATTTTCGTAATACACCACCAGAGTCCTTACATGTGTGTTTCTTTCTGAAACCACCACCAGAGTCATTGCATGTGTCTTCCTTTCCTAAACAACCAACAAAGTCATTGATTCTGTGTTCTTTTCCTATGCCACCACCAGAGTCATTGCATGTGTGTTCCTTTCCTAAACCACCACCAAAGTCAGTGCATGTGCCTTAGTTTCCTAAACCACCACTAGAATCATTGCATGTGTGTTCCTTTCTTAAACAACCATTAGAGTCATTGCACGTGTGTTCTTTTCCTAAACCACCACTAGAGTCATTGCATTTGTGTTCCTTTTCTAAACCACCACCAGAGTCATTGCATGTGTCTTATTTTCGTAAACCACCACCAGGGTCCTTACATGTGTGTTTCTTTCTGAAACCACCACCAGAGTCATTGCATGTGTCTTCCTTTCCTAAACAACCAACAAAGTCATTGATTGTGTGTTCCTTTCCTAAACCACCACCAGAGTCATTGCATGCGTTTTCCTTTCCCAAACCACCACCAGAGTCATTGCATGTGTGTTCCTTTCTCAAACCACCACCAGAGTCATTGCATGTATCTTCTTTTCCTATGCCACCACCAAAGTCATTGCATGTGTGTTCCTTTCCTAAACCACCACCAAAGTCAGTGCATGTGCCTTAGTTTCCTAAACCACCACTAGAATCATTGCATGTGTGTTCCTTTCTTAAACAACCATTAGAGTCATTGCACGTGTGTTCTTTTCCTAAACCACCACTAGAGTCATTGCATTTTTGTTCCTTTTCTAAACCACCACTAGAGTCATTGCATGTGTCTTATTTTCGTAATACACCACCAGAGTCCTTACATGTGTGTTTCTTTCTGAAACCACCACCAGAGTCATTGCATGTGTCTTCCTTTCCTAAACAACCAACAAAGTCATTGATTCTGTGTTCTTTTCCTATGCCACCACCAGAGTCATTGCATGTGTGTTCCTTTCCTAAACCACCACCAAAGTCAGTGCATGTGCCTTAGTTTCCTAAACCACCACTAGAATCATTGCATGTGTGTTCCTTTCTTAAACAACCATTAGAGTCATTGCACGTGTGTTCTTTTCCTAAACCACCACTAGAGTCATTGCATTTGTGTTCCTTTTCTAAACCACCACCAGAGTCATTGCATGTGTCTTATTTTCGTAAACCACCACCAGGGTCCTTACATGTGTGTTTCTTTCTGAAACCACCACCAGAGTCATTGCATGTGTCTTCCTTTCCTAAACAACCAACAAAGTCATTGATTGTGTGTTCCTTTCCTAAACCACCACCAGAGTCATTGCATGCGTTTTCCTTTCCCAAACCACCACCAGAGTCATTGCATGTGTGTTCCTTTCTCAAACCACCACCAGAGTCATTGCATGTATCTTCTTTTCCTATGCCACCACCAAAGTCATTGCATGTGTGTTCCTTTTATAAACCACCACCAAAGTCATTGCATGTGTCTTCCTTTCCAAAACAACCACTAGAGTCATTGCATGTATGTTCCTTTCCTAAACCACCCAGAGTCATTGCATGTGCACTATTTTCCTAAATAACCACGAGAGTCATTGCATGTGTGATCCTTTCTTAAATCGCCACTAGAGTCATTGCATGTGTGTTCCTTTCCTAAACCACCACTAGAGTAATATCATGTGTGTTGTTTTCCTAAACCCCATGGATCTACCAAAGTTATTGCATGTGTCTTCCTTTCCTAAACCACCACCAGATTCATTACATGTGTGTTCCTTTCCTAAACCACCACCGGAGTCATTGAATGTCTGTTCCTTTTCTAAATCACCACCAGAGTCATTGAATGTGTGTTCCTTTGCTAAACCACCAAGAGTCATTGCATGTGTGTTTCTTTCCTAAACCACCACCAGAGTCATTGCCCGTGTCTTCTTTTGCTAAACCACCACCAGAGTCATTGCATTGGTCTTCCTTTCCTAAATCATCACTAGATTCATTGCATGTGTGTTCATTTCCTAAACCACCACCAGGGTCATTGCATGTATCCTATTTTCCTAAACCACATGGATCCACAAGAGTCATTGCATGTGTCTTCATTTCCTAAACCACCACCAGAGTCATTGCATGTGTGTTCCATATCAAACGACCACTAGAGTCATTGCATGTGTCTTATTTTCCTATACCACCCAAGAGTCATTGCATGTGTGTTCCTTTCCTAAACCACCACCAGAGTCATTGCATGTGCGTTCCTTTGCTAAACCACCACCAGAGTCCTTGCATGCGCGTTCCTTTATCAAACCACCACCAGAGTCATTACATGTGTCTTCTTTTCCTATGCCACCACCAGAGTCATTGCATGTGTGTTCCTTTCCTAAACCACCACCAAAGACATGTGCCTTCGTTTCCTAAACCACCACCAAAGTCATTGCATGTGTGTTCCTTTCTTAAACCACCATTACAATCATTGCACGTGTGTGCTTTTGCTAAACCACCACTAGAGTCATTGCATTTGTGTTCCTTTTTCAAACCACCACCAGAATCATCGCATGTGTGTTCTTTTCCTAAACCACCACCAGAGTCCTTACACGTGTGTTCCTTTCTGAAACCACCACCAGAGTCATTGCATGTGTCTTCCTTTCCTAAAAAACCAACAAAGTCATTGATTGTGTGTTCCTTCCCTAAACCACCACCAGAGTCATTGATTGTGTGTTCCTTTCCTAAACCACCACCAGAGTCATTGCATGTGTGTTCCTTTCTCAAACCACCACCAGAGTCATTGCATGTGTCTTCTTTTTCTATACCACCACCAGAGTCATTGCATGTGTGTTCCTTTTCTAAACCACCATTAGAGTCATTGCATATGCCTTCGTTTCCTAAACCACCCAGAGTCATTGTATGTGTGTTCCTTTCTTAAACCACCACCAGAGTCATTGCATGTGTGTTATTTTCCTAAACCACCACCGGAGTCATTGAATGTGTGTTCCTTTCCTAAATCACCACCAGAGTCATTGAATATGTGTTCGTTTGCTAAACAACCACCAGAGTCATTGCATTGCTCTTCCTTTCCTAAATCACCACTACATTCATAGCATGGGTGTTCCTTTCCTAAACCACCACCAGGATCATTGCACGTGTCTTCTTTTCCTAAACCACATGGATCCACCAGAGTCACTGCATGTGTCTTCATTTCCTCAACCACCACTAGAATCATTGAATGTTTTTTCCTTTCCTAAACCACCACCAGTGCCATTGCATGTGTGTTCCTTCACTAAACCACCACCAGAGTCGTTGCATGTGCGTTCCTTTCTCAAACCACCACCATAGTCATTGCATGTGTCTTCTTTTCCTATGCCACCACCAGAGTCATTGCATGTGTGTTCCTTTCCTAAACCACCACCAAAGTCAGTGCATGTGCCTTAGTTTCCTAAACCACCACTAGAATCATTGCATGTGTGTTCCTTTCCTAAACAACCATTAGAGTCATTGCACGTGTGTTCTTTTCCTAAACCACCACTAGAGTCATTGCATTTTTGTTCCTTTTCTAAACCACCACTAGAGTCATTGCATGTGTCTTATTTTCGTAATACACCACCAGAGTCCTTACATGTGTGTTTCTTTCTGAAACCACCACCAGAGTCATTGCATGTGTCTTCCTTTCCTAAACAACCAACAAAGTCATTGATTGTGTGTTCTTTTCCTATGCCACCACCAGAGTCATTGCATGTGTGTTCCTTTCCTAAACCACCACCAAAGTCAGTGCATGTGCCTTAGTTTTCTAAACCACCACTAGAATCATTGCATGTGTGTTCCTTTCTTAAACAACCATTAGAGTCATTGCACGTGTGTTCTTTTCCTAAACCACCACTAGAGTCATTGCATTTGTGTTCCTTTTCTAAACCACCACCAGAGTCATTGCATGTGTCTTATTTTCGTAAACCACCACCAGGGTCCTTACATGTGTGTTTCTTTCTGAAACCACCACCAGAGTCATTGCATGTGTCTTCCTTTCCTAAACAACCAACAAAGTCATTGATTGTGTGTTCCTTTCCTAAACCACCACCAGAGTCATTGCATGCGGTTTCCTTTCCCAAACCACCACCAGAGTCATTGCATGTGTGTTCCTTTCTCAAACCACCACCAGAGTCATTGCATGTATCTTCTTTTCCTGTACCACCACCAAAGTCATTGCATGTGTGTTCCTTTTAGAAACCACCACCAAAGTCATTGCATGTGTCTTCCTTTCCAACACAACCACTAGAGTCATTGCATGTATGTTCCTTTCCTAAACCACCCAGAGTCATTGCATGTGTACTATTTTCCTAAATAACCACGAGAGTCATTGCATGTGTGATCCTTTCTTAAATCGCCACTAGAGTCATTGCATGTGTGTTCCTTTCCTAAACCACCACTAGAGTCATATCATGTGTGTTGTTTTCCTAAACCCCATGGATCTACCAAAGTTATTGCATGTGTCTTCCTTTCCTAAACCACCACCAGATTCATTACATGTGTGTTCCTTTCCTAAACCACCACCGGAGTCATTGAATGTCTGTTCCTTTTCTAAATCACCACCAGAGTCATTGAATGTGTGTTCCTTTGCTAAACCACCAAGAGTCATTGCATGTGTGTTTCTTTCCTAAACCACCACCAGAGTCATTGCCCGTGTCTTCTTTTGCTAAACCACCACCAGAGTCATTGCATTGGTCTTCCTTTCCTAAATCATCACTAGATTCATTGCATGTGTGTTCATTTCCTAAACCACCACCAGGGTCATTGCATGTATCCTATTTTCCTAAACCACATGGATCCACAAGAGTCATTGCATGTGTCTTCATTTCCTAAACCACCACCAGAGTCATTGCATGTGTGTTCCATATCAAACGACCACTAGAGTCATTGCATGTGTCTTATTTTCCTATACCACCCAAGAGTCAATGCATGTGTGTTCCTTTCCTAAACCACCACCAGAGTCATTGCATGTGCGTTCCTTTGCTAAACCACCAACAGAGTCATTGCATGCGCGTTCCTTTATCAAACCACCACCAGAGTCATTACATGTGTCTTCTTTTCCTATGCCACCACCAGAGTCATTGCATGTGTGTTCCTTTCCTAAACCACCACCAAAGACATGTGCCTTCGTTTCCTAAACCACCACCAAAGTCATTGCATGTGTGTTCCTTTCTTAAACCACCATTACAATCATTGCACGTGTGTGCTTTTGCTAAACCACCACTAGAGTCATTGCATTTGTGTTCCTTTTTCAAACCACCACCAGAATCATCGCATGTGTGTTCTTTTCCTAAACCACCACCAGAGTCCTTACATGTGTGTTCCTTTCTGAAACCACCACCAGAGTCATTGCATGTGTCTTCCTTTCGTAAAAAACCAACAAAGTCATTGATTGTGTGTTCCTTCCCTAAACCACCACCAGAGTCATTGATTGTGTGTTCCTTTCCTAAACCACCACCAGAGTCATTGCATGTGTGTTCCTTTCTCAAACCACCACCAGAGTCATTGCATGTGTCTTCTTTTTCTATACCACCACCAGAGTCATTGCATGTGTGTTCCTTTTCTAAACCACCATTAGAGTCATTGCATATGCCTTCGTTTCCTAAACCACCCAGAGTCATTGTATGTGTGTTCCTTTCTTAAACCACCACCAGAGTCATTGCATGTGTGTTATTTTCCTAAACCACCACCGGAGTCATTGAATGTGTGTTCCTTTCCTAAATCACCACCAGAGTCATTGAATATGTGTTCGTTTGCTAAACAACCACCAGAGTCATTGCATTGCTCTTCCTTTCCTAAATCACCACTACATTCATAGCATGGGTGTTCCTTTCCTAAACCACCACCAGGATCATTGCACGTGTCTTCTTTTCCTAAACCACATGGATCCACCAGAGTCACTGCATGTGTCTTCATTTCCTCAACCACCACTAGAATCATTGAATGTTTTTTCCTTTCCTAAACCACCACCAGTGCCATTGCATGTGTGTTCCTTCACTAAACCACCACCAGAGTCGTTGCATGTGCGTTCCTTTCTCAAACCACCACCATAGTCATTGCATGTGTCTTCTTTTCCTATGCCACCACCAGAGTCATTGCATGTGTGTTCCTTTCCTAAACCACCACCAAAGTCAGTGCATGTGCCTTAGTTTCCTAAACCACCACTAGAATCATTGCACGTGTGTTCCTTTCTTAAACAACCATTAGAGTTATTGCACGTGTGTTCTTTCCTAAACCACCACTAGAGTCATTGCATTTTTGTTCCTTTTCTAAACCACCACCAGAGTCATTGCATGTGTCTTATTTTCGTAATACACCACCAGAGTCCTTACATGTGTGTTTCTTTCTGAAGCCACCACCAGAGTCATTGCATGTGTCTTCCTTTCCTAAACAACCAACAAAGTCATTGATTGTATGTTCCTTTCCTAAACCACCACCAGAGTCATTGCATGCGTTTTCCTTTCCCAAACCACCACTAGAGTCATTGCATGTGTGTTCCTTTCTCAAACCACCACCAGAGTCATTGCATGTGTCTTCTTTTCCTATAGCACCACTAGAGTCATTGCATGTGTGTTCATTTCCTAAACCACCATTAGAGTCATTGCATATGCCTTCGTTTCCTAAACCACCCTAGAGTCACTGTATGTGTGTTCCTTTCTTAAACCACCACCAGAGTCATTGCATGTGTCTTATTTTCCTAAACCCCCACCGTAGTCACTGAATTTGTGTTCCTTTCCTATATCACCACCAGAGTCATTGAATGTGTGTTCGTTTGCTAAACCAGGAAGAGTAATTACATGTGTGTTTCTTTCCTATACCATTACAAGAATCATTGCATGTGTCTTCTTTTCCTAAACCACCACCAGAGTCATTGCATTGGTCTTCCTTTCCTAAATCACCACTAGATTCATTGCATGTGTGTTCCTTTCCTGAACAACCACCAGTGTCATTGCATCTGTGTTCCTTTTCCTAAACCACATGGATCCACCAGAGTCATTGCATGTGTCTTCGTTTCCTAAACCATCACTAGAGTCATTGCATGTGTGTTCCTTTCCTAAACCACCACTAGAATCATTGAATGTGTGTTCCTTTCCTAAACCACCAATAGCGGCATTGAATGTTTGTTCCTTTCCTAAACCACAACCAGTGTCATTGCATGTGTGTTCCTTTTCCTAAACCACCACCAGAGTCATTACATGTGTCTTCCTTTGTTAAACAACCAACAAAGTCGTTGATTATGTATTCCTTTCGTAAGCCACCACCAGAGTCATTGCATGTGTTTTCCTTTCCCAAACCACCACCAGAGTCATTGCATGTGTGTTCCTTTCTCAAACCACCACCAAAGTCATTGCATGTGTCTTCTTTTCCTATACCACCACCAGAGTCATTGCATGTGTGTCCTTTCCTAAACCACCACTAGAGTCAATTGTATATGCCTTCGTTTCCTAAACCACC